>CM053784.1:284131790-284141790 GCA_028749045.1 Cupressus sempervirens
CCTTCTGAAAATATGACTATTGAAGAAATTGTAGAAAAGAAGAGTCATAACATTATGATTATTGATATTGCTTCATCTCTCAGCTATGCCGAATTTGACAAATTCAAAGACTGTGGAACTTATCATGAGATGTAGATCAAGCTAAAAAACATTTTTGGAGGAGATGATAATGTAAGAAGAGCTAAAGCTAAAAGTCTCAAAGGAAAATTTGATCAAATAAAGATGAGAGAAGATGAGAACATTGCAAAGTATAGTAACAAAATCAAAGCTTCAAGACAAAAGATTGAATATGAGAGACTGGTAAGTAAGTTTCTCAGAACACTTCTTCCTATATATGCAATCAAAGTATCAAGAATTCAAGAAATGAGATGTAATACAAAGAATGATATATTATTGGATGTAGTAGTTGGATGATTGATAGTATTTGAGCTAGATAACTATGATAATTATGTTCCCAGCTCTATCAATCTTGAGTCTACATTTGAAGCCAAGTTGCCACTCAAGAAGAAAGTCAAAAATTCAAAAGCTAAACAATCTAAAAGTGAAGAGGAAGATAGTTTTGATAGTGATCTTGAAACTATTGAGGCATTACTTGCAAGAAGTTATCCTAAAGGCAAAGGAAAGTAAAAAGGTAAAATTCCTTTCATCTTTTTCTCTTGTGAAGAAGTTGGACACATTGCTACAAGATGTCCAAATAAAGAAGACAAAGATGAAAAGAAGAAGAACAAGTACAAAGGCAAGAAGGATTTCAAGAAATTCAAAGGCTACATGGACAAAGGTAAGAAATCGTGTTTTATGGCTAAAGATTTAGATAGTAGTGAGGATGATGAAATGGTTTATATTGTTGTAAAAGATGAATTTAATGATGAAGGAGACAAAATGACACTTATCTCTCATGTTATCAAAAATGATACATGGATTTTTTATAGTAGTTTCTCACATCATATGACTAGTGAAAAAACAAATTTTGAACATATGGAACATTATGATGGTGGAAGTGTGAGATTTGGAAACAATGAACCATGTTGCATAAAGGGAAAATGTTGTATCTCACTAACCAATGAACCTATATTTGATAGTGCTTATTAGATTGAAGGACTAAAGCATAATCTACTGAGTGTGGCATAGTTGAATAATATTGGATTTAAAGTAGAATTCATGAATGGAAAGGCCAAGCTTCTAGATGGAAAGGAAATCTGGTTGGGTTTGGTAATCAAACTAAAGGTAATCTATTCTACCTACATCTCAGTGAAATTTCATGTTTCATTGCTCAAGTAGAAGAAAGTTGGGCATGGCATAAAAGGTTATGTCATGCAAACTTTGATAATCTAATAAGGATAATCAAAATCAAAAGAGTGAGAGGTATTCCTAATTTGAGGAAACCTGATATGGGCCTATGCAAACTTGTCAAATTGGTAAGATGGGCAGTAAAAGTTTCAAAAGAAAAAACTATCATTTTGAAGAAGTCTTGGAACTGGTTCATTTAGACTTATGTGTACCTATTGGATTTGAGAATTATAGTGGAGATAAGTATTTTATTCTTTTTTTTTTATAATTATTCTAGAATGATGACTGTAATGTATCTAAAGATAAGTCTAAAGCATTTCAAAAGTTTAAGTGGTATCTGGAAAGAGTAGAGAAAGAATCTGGAAAGAAGCTAAAGTGTTTGAGGTTAGATAGAGGTGGTGAATTCATTTACAATGAATTCAATGAATTCTACATTGAAATAGGAATTAAAAGAGAAGTATCAACCTCTGGTACACCATAGTAGAATGGTATAGCTGAAAGAAGGAACAAATCCATCATTGATTATGCAATAACTTTGATGATAGAAAATAATGTTGCAATAAAATATTGGAAGGTAAAAATCATTACTACGATGCATACCTTGAATATAGTATATCTGAAGAAAGACTCAAATTGAACTCCTTACGAACTATGGTATGGATACAAACCTAATGTAAGTTACTTGAAAGTATTTGGTAGAAAATTTTATATCTTGAAGGAATATAGGAAAGGTAAATTTCATGTCAAAGGTGATGAAGAAATATTCCTAGGATATTCCTATAGAAGTAAAGCATATAAATGTTTGAATATGTCAACTCATAAGATCATAGATAGTGCTAATGTACGAATTGATGAGTTTGTAGAAAAAAGTGAAGAAGAAAGTAGCAAAGAACTTGAGGATTACAAAAAGTTTATCTATTGTGAACCTAATACATTGCCAAATTCAATTGGAAGTTAGTAGACTTCACCTCCTAAGTCCCCAAAATCTCCAAATGCTACCAAGTTGTAAATAGTGCAACCCAAGTCACAGTCTAAAGGACCTAAGTTGTAGTCAAAAGCTACCAAGCTATTACCAGAGAAAATTGAGTGTGAAGGACTCAAGTCAAAGGCAATGGGACCTAAGCTTGATATAGAAGATCATGGTGAGGCTAGTGGAAAAAGTTCTGAATCCAAAGTACCTACTTTAGAAAGATATGTTAGAAGGAACCATGCACTTGATTAGATCATTGGAGACAAGTCAAATGGAACAATGACAAGAAATAAATGAAAAGGTACATGTTTTCTTACTGAATTTGAACCTAGATTAGTTAAAGATGCTTTGGATAATTAAAGTTGGATTGAAGCTATGGATGAAGAGATAGAATAGATAGAGAGGAATTTGACCTAGACTCTTGTTCCTAGACCCAAGGATCATAATGTAATTGGCACAAAGTAGGTTTTCAAAAATAAGTTGAATGAAGATGGAGAGGTTCTAGAAACAAAGAAAGGTTAGTATGCAAAGGTTATTCTCAAGAAGAAGGTATTTGTTATGGTGAAACCTTTTCTACTATTGCAAGATTAGAAGGTGTTAGAACTTTACTTTATTATGTTGCACATAAAGGATTAAATTTTATCAAATGGATGTGAAATTTGCATTTTTGAATGGAATTCTTAAGGAGGAAGTTTACATAGAACAACCAGAAGGTTTTGTAGATCCTAGAAAAAAGGATATGGTTTGTAAATTGTACAAGGCATTGTATGGACTCAAGAAAGCTCCCTGAGCTTGGCATGGAAGATTTCATAACTACTTGATAAAATTTGGTTTTCAAAGAACAAATGATAACAATAGCCTTTATATCAAAGAAGGACCATATAAGACAATTGTATCGGCTGAAATCTTTGTAGATGACACATTGTTCATAGGAAATGATGACTTATGCAAAGCATTTTTAGAAGAAATGAGTAAAGAATTGAGATGTCCATGTTTGGAGAGAGAAAATTATTAGTTGGATTACAAATTCAATAGAAGAAAAATGGTATCTACATTACTCAATCCAAATATATCAAGGAGATACTAAAGAAGTTTGGAATGGAAGACTCAAGACCAGTTGAAACACCTATGTCTACTAGCCATAAGCTATCCAAGGATGATGATTCAAAAGAGGTAGATCAAACCACATACAAATAAATGGGTGGTAAATTGTAATATGCAGTGCATACAAGGCCTGATATTGCATTAGCAGTTGGTATGGTGGCAAGATTCTTAGGAAATCTTAAAGAAAATCACATGATGGCAATCAAGAGAATCATGAAGCATCTGAAGGGTACTGAAGATTATGGACTATGGTACAAGAAAGGAGGCAATTTGGGTTTGAAAGCCTTCATAAATGTTGATAGGGAAGGAAGTGTTGATGACAGGAAGAGCACCAGTGGAGGAGTGTTCTTTCTTGGTAAAACACTAGTGTCTTGGACAAGTAAGAAGCAGAATTGTATTTCTCAGTCTACAACAGAAGTAGTTAATTACTCCAATGTTTTTTGATTCAAGAAACTATTAGTAGGTATGAAGATAGAAATCAAGGATCCAATAGTTTTCTTTTGTGATACAAGTGCAATTAATATATCAAAGAATCATGTGATGCATACCAAGACCAAGCACATTGCAATAAAATATTATTTTCTGAGAGAATTGGTGCAAGATAAAGAGGTAAGATTGGAATATGTGAATACTAAATAAAAAAATCATAGACATATTCACTAAACCATTACCTAAGGATGCATTTTTGCATCTAAGAGGTAAGTTAGGGGTCATTCCCCTATCTGAAGCTCACTAAGATGAAGTTTAGTGATGCATCAACGAGAGTATGTTGAAGATCAATCAGCTGATTTAGTATTAAAAAGGGCATATTGCACATGAATTAGTACATGGGGTATAATGATATTTGCTGAATATTATCTTTGGAATGAGATGTCAAAGAGGGAGAGTTTTTTCCCATATTGCAAAAATTTTCTAAAGAGGGTGTTGGTGTTTGAAAATGCTAGAGGCTTTCCAATTACCCCGATGAGAACATGACATATCTAGGGGCAGCTAACTCCCATTTTCAACATGCCATTTCAGACACTAGGCCAACTATAAGGCATGACCCTTCTTCTACTTCAGGCTTTGCTAAACCTAGCTGGGTGGACCTCAAATTCAATCGATATGGTACTAGTGCAAAAACATATTCGTGAATCTAACAAAGTAGATAAAAGCCCATGACTCATGAAATGACATAAATTTGCAATAGCTAAATGCAAAACCGTGGAGTTCATAAGCTAAGTGAGGGCATCGCATTTAGGTCCTTCAACATGAAAGAAGAAAACATTTGATTAATGATGTTGATTCAACAAAACCTCAAATATGTATTAGTAAGACTTAATGACCCTGTAGCTGACCAGTGCCTAATCCATGAATCAAAAAAATACATATAGATATCTGATACTTATTTATATATTCAAATATACAATCTATCTATTTACCTTGTAAATAAACATCTATGCTCAATCTAAACCTCATTCTTACATGATATCATTCTCAATAAACTAGCAACCATGTTGATTCATTTAAGCATTTACATAACCCCTTGAGTTACAAGAAACAATAAAACATACAGCCTTAAGGGACTACAACTATAACCTAAGCTGTTTGTTCAAAGATCATAAAACAATGAAGCTCATTGAGAAAGGAGACAAGACTTAAAATGAAACTTAATCATCTGTTGTTCTTTGTATTTATTTCCTTGAAACAATACATTCATATGCACGAAATGAAAACATAGAAAAACCTAATAGATCTGAACTATCTGTATTATCCTTCCTACTACTGTTCATACAAGAGAATTATGCTGAAAGAATGAAGGTGGAATCACAGATCTGGATCCACAAAGTGGTGTCATAGAAAGACTCAAAATTCCAACCAAAAATGGTCTCACAGTGAAAAACTAGAACCCTACTAGTTCACGGAGAAAACTGCCAACCCTTACAATGAAAGAAAGAAAGAATGATATAGGATGAAGGAATTCTCAGATCTAATCTATGCCTGACATGTTTCCACTTGGAAAACCTATTGAAGAAGTTAAAATCATAAAGCATCTTAGATATTTGATGGAAATCATAATTGATTGCAAAAGACAAAGAATTCTAAGAAATTCTATCAAAATCAAGCAAACTATGAACTACATGAAGCAAAAGACATCAGTATGCACCAAACTTTGAATAAACTGAGCCAACAAAGCATATCAAATGCATCCCAACTGAATTTTGTAACTACAATGATGAAATTATTGCTTGTAACTAAGCATTTCATTGAAAACACAAAACCCCCTATAGCATGCACCAGTGACATCCTATGCAAAAACCAGCTCCAAAAATGGATAGCTCATATTTTGTCGATTCCAATGGTATATTGGAGTTTATGTTTTGAGTAAAAATTGGGCCTCTGGTACGAATTTGAAAATCAAGCTCCCATTCTAGTTTTGCATGTTTAAATGCACAAATTTGAAATTTTTTTAAAACTATATAGTATAACTATAGAGTTTTCATTTATAACTTCAATTTTTCAAATGAACACCATTGCCATTTTACTAATTACAAAAATATTAAAACAAAAATGTTTTATTATTTTTTTACTCTTCCCTAAGTCCACCCAGGCCTGACGTGTGCCATGTGGCATGCTATCATTGACCTATTTTTTTCCACGCCACCTGCTAACATAGTTGGCCACCTCACCATCATGTCATCACTAGCCTAGGCCCACTGTCACATGGTGCCTAGGCACATTCCCGCATTCCATATCCATCAAGCACTTCCATGAAGCAAGGAAGTGCTAGCCGTAGGATGTGCCATGTGGTAGCATCTTGTGCATCGATCTCCACATCAACTCATCGGTTTGTTTGTTTAAAATTTTGCTACAGTGGCCTCTAGCTAGTCGTACATGGGTCCCTGAATGCATAGCTTGCCTTATAAAAGGCCAATGTCTTAAGACATTAAGTCATTCATGTGAGCTTATATTTAAACTCTTAAATATCCTTCCACATAACAAATGTGGGATATATGTGTTAAGCTTTTTCTACTCTGTACTTTTTACATGTGATTCCTCTTACTTCAGCTTCTATGACTTGTGTCTTCTCCTTCCATATATATATCAGAAAATATACAAATTGTGAGTAGTTTTTAACAAGACTCATAAGCTTTTTAGTATCTACATACTCAAGCTTGTCCTTGATCTTGAGGTGTAGTGTAATACTTGTCCCTCTTGGAATTAATTTGTCAGGATTTGTCTCTTCCCATATTGAATAAGAGTTAGTATCAACTTGTCCTTCCTACACATATTGCTTGGTCACTTCCAAAATTTCCAATGGTAAAACATGACAACCTAAAGAGCATGTAAACTGTAAAATTATGCACCATAAATTCTTGTTGATGTTTGACATAAGACAGTACCTCTTCAAACTTCAAACAAGTAAAGCTTTGACCTGTTGATTCTTTAGAAGCTCCAAAGAAAAAAACTAACAAAAACTAATGCATCCTTCACCTTCTTGTGTAAACTTTCAAGAACTTCTTCCTTTAGCATGAACACTGCTCTTGTCAGCTTGCTACTAAAATGCCTCCCCTTCCTACTTGCAGGCTTTCTCTCTTGGTGTGCTTTAGAAGCAGTTGATTTAATTTGGAAAATACAAACCATTTTGCAAGTCGACTTCAGTCTGAAATTCAAAATTGGAATCACATTTTTTGCTTTATCCAACAAACATCCCCAATTACATTTCCAATTCTCAAATCTTCTTTGTTGTGAGTTGTTCCTCTTTATGAGCTACAGCCTCATTTGATTTGTCTATTTTGTGAGAAACTCAACGGCTTCATTTATGCTATGGAAATCCCTCCTTGATTTTGCGTATTCATAGCTCTCCCTCTTGCTACAGCTTAGTGACCCCTTTCCTTAATTCCAAGTGACCTTTCAAAATGAATGTTTAATAGAGATTTAAAACCTTATAGTGATTACAATTTGATTTCAGCAAAAGACTATGAAGATATTATATCTTGGTAACATTATTACATGTCTGCTTGTAGATTCTTTCTATATAAAAAAGCTCCTTTTCAATCCAAAAGTTCTTTTCTTCTTTATTATTGTCTTTTACTCACTTTACGTGCCCTCATATTTTGGTTTGAAGAAACCATTTCCACCATTTTATTTGTGACAAGATTGAATCATATGCATGATAAAATAATATAATATTATCTCATGAGGAAAACCAGCCAGAGGGAATTAGTCAAGACCCCAAAGTGGGTTTGACTAAAAAAAATTTCATTTCAAACAACTGATCCATCAAATTGACTCATTTGGACATCTCAAACTAATAGGATTAAAATTCAATCATCAATCCAACATTTAAAACTCACTTTTAATCAATTCGGCAAATTGTGAATTTGTGTCTGGAGGCCTGCTAGTTGGCCTTAAAAATTGATTCAATCAAGTAACCAGGCCACGAAAATCGACATGAGTGTTCAATCCTACCCACTCTATCATACTGAAAATTCTCAACCCATGATGAATTTTCAGTCAAAATATTTTAATTTCTGAACATCCGTACTTCAATTATCTTGCAGGCAAACAGTGTTAAAAAACATAAACTGGGCTCAGGTTTGGAATTATAAACTGGGTTATTGATCACTTTGGTTTCTAAAAACCAGCATATAGGTTCTTTGCCATTAAAAGGATAAGAATCCATAATTAGGGCTTATGAAAAATAACAAGACAAATTTGGCAAATTTCAAAAAATAGGCACTTGGAAATTTTTAACTGAGAAATGCGTCAAAAAGTAATTTTTAGTAAACGGATGGACATAAGAAAGTATGCAGATGGGTCATGACTTGAGAATTCACATGTCTCAAGGATTTTCAAGACACAAAATGATGGTACAATCAGCTTAGGCTTATCAATCATGAGATCAAAGTTATGACGTGCCGAACAGGGGTACGGATCAATCTAGATACCTTAGTCATAACAAAACAATGTAAACTGGGTTTTTAATCATGTTAGCAAACTGATCGAATGGATTCATCATGACCTCAAAATTGGAACATATAAAGTGTTTAACCCTTACAACACAATGAAAAAATAATTTCTTCATTTGGGTCAACTGAGTCAAAGATATCATTGGTCGAACAGGGCTTCCTAGAATTGTGAATAACTACACAAATGCATGAAACAGTAAATGACCAACTTTGAGGGGTTCAAAACCTATTCAAATGGATTCAAAATGGGCTGAAAATTGGAAAAAATTTCTTTGATATGCATAATAAACATTCCCAAAGTTGTGGGTCATGAAAGATTTTTGGGTAAAAGATATTCAAAGACAAACTGGGCCTCCTGTCACTATTTGACACTTTGGCAGAATTGCAAGTTTTCACACTAGCTCAAAATGGAACTTCACCAAATGATTCAAGATGGAAAAATAACATTGTGGATCACATCCATATGTCAAAAGAAAGGTGTCAAGCCACTCAAACACCATCTAAGCCTCAAACTGACAACTGGCTACATATGCATAAAAAGTGCTTTAGGGCATTGATTCTTCAAAAATTTTAATATGTGACTGAAAATTGACCATGCAATTTTCAGTCCCAATAGAGGGAGAGTATACATTTCATAGAAAATTTTATAAAGAAAAGAGAGAATGAACTTGGTCTGATACCAAAGACACAAAGTTTTCTGAAAGAGGGAGAAACTAAAGGCAGGGGGAGTTCACATGGATGAAAATCAAAATGAAACTAATGATATTTTCCTTTATTTTTTCTCAAAAATTTCATGTTGTATTATGACATGTTGTGTTTCCATCAATGAAAAAGAGGGAGATTCTTGAAAAAAATTGGTTAATTATGTATTGTCTTTGATATTACACAAAATGTCATATCTTTGTCAATCAGTGTTTGTTGAGCCCACTCGAGTAATGGTAAGAGTTTCCTATGTCTACCAAGCATTCTAGAGTTTGCCAAGTTCAAAAGACAATGTCTACCAAGTTCATTCGAGTGAAAAAGAGAAGTTTGCAGAAGATTAAGTGTTAATCAAGCTCACTCAGTTAATGAAAGAAAAATTGGATGGAACCAGTGTTAACCAAGCTCACTCAGTTACCAAATTAACTTTGTAAATATGTAGTGTTAACCGAGTTCACTTGGTTAACATAGGAAAATAGTTTATGAATTAGTGTCTACCAAGCAGGGTCAACTAATGAAGGATTTTCTTGTTTTAGCATATTGAATGTAATAGATTTGTTTTTTGGTTCTAGCTGACTGAGGAGATGAATATTAATTATTCTAAGTTGTATTCAAGTTGACTTGACAATGTGTAAGATATAAATATAAGCTCAAGTTGAGGATTGAAAGTGTGGAAGTGAATAGAAGATTTGAAGATGCTTAGAGGAAGCAAATTAGAAGGATAAGTAGAATATCCTTATGGAGCTACAAAGATGTCAATCAAAAAGGATCAAGTATACAAGCCAGAATTAAGATCTATAATCAGCAATTTAGTTGCATAAAAAATTAGGTCATCTCATTGTTACTCTCTAACCATTATCGCAGTGATCTAAATCTCTTAATAGAGTTGGCTTAACAACTATTTGTAAATCCTCTAACAAGGTGACATTTCTAAATTGAAGTGTTTAAAGACCTCTAACAAGGCCACTCCTAGCAGGGTGATCAAATC
>CM053784.1:285944290-286176790 GCA_028749045.1 Cupressus sempervirens
AAAGGGTAATAGGGTATCCAACCCTAGATAGACCCAAAACCATGAAAAGTGAAGCAAAAGAGGTCATTGAGAAAAACACAGGGGTTGTGTGGAACAAGAGAGGAATGATAACTGACACCATCATAGATCACCTAATTACTTTTGAAAAAATGATTATCTTACACAAATTATTTCAATCAAGTAGGTTGAATAGTGTACCTTGTATTGCTATTGACATAGGATACAAGATAGTGAAGAAGGATCATACTTATGACCTTGCCGAGCTACAATTGCAACAATTATTAGAAAACTAGGGAGCCATAAGGAAAACCAAGAGTGCACAATGTAAGTTTGAATCAATACTTGTATGTATATTTTTCTATGTGCAAAACACATTTCCTTCCTTTGGTAAAATAATTTGGAAGACAAATAGATATATTGCAGTACAAATAGGTAAATTCATTGAGAAAATGGGAGAAAAAATTGAGTCTATTATGACTAGTTACTTTGAGGATTTTAAGAAGTCAATGAAACAAAGGCATATGATTCTAATGTAACTAGTTGAGAAGAATTTTAATGATGTTTTCTTTCTAATTGATACTAATTTCACATATATACAGGTTGCAATTCCAAGGGTAAAATGGTTAAGACCTCTAGGATATGAGACTAATGTGGATGAGGCATCTGCAGCAATTACAGCTTTACTTGTAGAAGAAATAGATAATGAGGCTACTACCTTTAGTAATTATGATGTTGCAAAATCAAAGATAACTATGGACTTGAAGACAACAACAATATTAAGAAAGAAGAACAAAATGGTTAAGAAGCTTAAAGAAAAAATTGGTGAAGGAGGAGAGGAAGAGGAAGAAGAAGACGATAATGAAGATGATGAAGAAGAAGATGCCCTTGCTCAAGCATCATTGGCCCTAACCCAAGGTCAAGGAGAAGATCAAGGTGAAGAGGAAGTCGAGCTTGAAGAAGGTGTCGAGGGAGAAGAAACCAGTGAAGCACCTGCAACCACAGTGAAGAAGAAGAGGAAAGCTAAAGCTTCAATAGTCAACAAACCAAAGAAGGTTGTAAAACCTAAGCTTGTAGTTCTAGCTACTAGAACCATCATAGGAGCTATTGCTAAGAAAGCTTAACAGGTGGCAAAGTCAAAATAAAAGAAGGCTAGGAAAGATATACAAGATGATGAGCCTGAGAACAGACAAAGGAGAAAGTACATTGCTCTAGTCAAATCAGATGAGGAGAGGACATAATCTGATGATAATAGTCAATTCAAAGTGGTAAATCATAGTCCTTATGATTTGGATAATCTATGTGAAAATATAAAGAATAATGTAGATTTGAGTGGATTTTCACATATTGAATTTGATAAGCTTGGAAAGTTAGATATGGGTAAGGTAGAAGAGCCAATATATGCCATTATGGAAACAACTAAGATGACTCCAATTGAGATTACCAACTCTCTACCAAAGAACTTATATGATAGAGTTGAGCAAAGATGGAAATATAGTCTCACAATAGAGAGAAATATAAGAGAAACTACACTTGCAAGAGTGATGCCAGATTTAGATAAATCTAAGATGAAAAAGGTTATTAAGAAGTACGCAGGAAGATTTTCTTCAAAGTACCAAGCATTCAATATTTTGCAAAATAAAATTAAAGATGTTGTTCAGCAAAGTACCCAAGCATGGAAGGTAATTTATGGGTTGAAAAAACCTAGGGCAAGTGAGCAAACACCTATTGAGGTAGGTGATGAAAAAGGTGAACAAGAAGTAATTGAGGTTACTGAAGATGAGACTAAGAAAGATGCACATGTGGAAGGCACTAAGAAAAGTGCAGATACACAAGCAATAGCTGAAGATGAGCAACAAACAAAACAAAGTATGCCAAATATACAGATATTGAGTGCCAGTCCACAACATGTGACACAAGCAGACACTGAAATTATACAGATCAAGGATATTTTTGACAATGTGCCTCAAAACATCAATCCCCTAACAGAGGAGGACATGAAGAAGATATTGCTAGACACCACCACCAAGGTACAACTATGTAGTCATCCAATATTGGCGAGTGTAGATGAACTTAAAAAGGCAAAGAAGATAGTTACAAAGGTGGAAGCACAAGACATATCAAAAACCTCTCAATTTACTGTGATACAACCTACATCACCCATTATAGTGTATTAAAGAAAAGAGACATCCATGACCAACATCAGCAAATTAGTGCAAACTGTGTCAGTACCAGAAGTTGCTACAATTGCACAGATTGGAATACAAGTTCAAGGTGCAATTGAAGTTGAAAGGCAAGAAGAGGAGATGATTGAAGAGTCAGACTTGACTACAAAGCCTGAGGAGCAATTAGCAATACAAACACTGGTTGCTTTGCCAACAATTGCTACTCCTCCAAGTCAAGCACTTCATAGGCAGAGTGTAGAAGCTACACCTACATTCATCATGACCTAGTCCTAGTACATCCAAGGTAGATGAGGTTACATCATTTGGTGATGTAAACTTGGATAAAGTGATTGTTTTACCAAAGTTTAACCTTGTAACAATCACTATTGAACAAATGAGCATACTATAAGATGCACTTGCAAATAAAAAGCATCAAGAACTACTCATAAGGGAGCATAGGTAGAAGCAACCATTGCAAGAAATCAAGGATATATTTCTTGATGTATTTAGCCTGTCAACACCTGAAGAAGACAAGCCTATCATGGAGTAGTTGGTAAACACTGTAGAAAAAATCAATGATGCAAACCTAGATTCCAATGTAAAATTACTTGAATGGTCTGAGAGAAAATTTCTAAGACAAGTCAATGAAAAGATATCAAGTGTTATTACACTTAGTTAGGTTGAGTTAGCAACCAAGATTGGCAGCGTAAAGAAAATCTTAGTATTTTCTCACTTAAAACCAAGTTGTGTAACACAACTCTTTTCACACAATAAATGCAACACCATATTGAAAATCTAGAGGGAGATATGAAGGTAACATGTAGTACTCTACCAAATTCTCTAGCTCAAAGTTGGAAGCACTTCAAGAATTTGATGAATTCCCAAGGTTAGTTGGCAACTTTGCATGTTAAAAATGCAAATATTTGAGCTACATTGATCAGCATCCAATCCATGTTGACCCCTCACATGGACATACTTCACAAGGAGCTAGCTTTATAGAGACATTAATATAGAAAGATCCCCATCTTTCTACACTTGAAGGCTTAGTTCATCTTGTTGTCGAGTTAGCCATCTAAATCAAATCATTAGAGGTAGCTTGTGATAACTGGGATGCAACTCTGAAGATAATACTTGAGGTCCATAAAACTTTTTTGGATAAAAATACTATTCATGTACAACCCATTACATAAGTGTCAAAAAGGGGGGAAATAAATGAAGGGAGAAAATGAAGAAAGGGGGAGAATGCATGATAAGTGGAGATCAAATAGAGATAGAGTCAACATATGCAAAATCTACTCAGAAAGAGTTAAGTTTCAGTTCATAACGGAATAATCAACTTAGGGGAAGTTATTAAATTTTCAGGTGTGACTGATGAGTCATAAGCTTTGCAAAATTTTGATCTTTTGAAATTTTGTATGTAAATGGATATTATCTGAGTTATGCTTAAAAGGCTAAGGTTATTAATGCATGGCCAAGTATTTTTCCACTCATGTCAAAGGGGAAGATTGTTAATCTCATATTGGTTTTGACATATGAGTGATGATATACTTAAGTCATTTACTTAGTTCATGCCGAACAAGTAATACATGTTGAGCATAAGTTGTCAGATAGTATATGATGAGCGAGAGATATACAGTATGTGTCGAGTAACTAGTAAGTGTCAAGTCACTCAAGTGCCAAACAGATAGTAAGTGCTGAGTCATTCAAATGTCGAGTGATCAATGGATACTGAGTCATTCAAAAGCTGAGTTACAACATTGAATTTGTAGTTGATGCCGAGCATCACAGACTTCAAGTGCCGAATAATACAGTTTTGACATAGTTATTTGTAATGGCACAAACTATTATGTAAACCATTTTGGAGCTGACTTAAGGATTGTTTTGTGATATTAGATGATAAGGAATAATATTTAATGAGAATTCCTATGCAAGACATGTAGCCAACTAGAAAAATAGAAATATTAAGTGGCAATATGGGTGAATCACAATCGTTGATTCATACCTAAGCCTAAGTCACCTAGGTCTTCTTAAGGAGGAAAAACCTTAAACTTTTTATGAATGTAGAAGGAGAAAAGAGAGAAGTTTGAATGTGCAAACAAAGCACTCATGGTGACTAAGGAGTTGTGAATTGAGATACATTACAGAATTAGTTAGAGGAGAACATAGGAAAGGAATTAGAAGACAACAGAGATACATTTGATCAGTGAAGGTCAAGTACACATCAGGAAAGAGGTGGTTTGTTATCTAGTAATAGAGTGTTAATTATAGGATAATTGCTAGGACATTCTAACAAGTGAATCAGTTAATCTCTTAATAGAGTAGTCTTAACAGGCTATTGTAAATCCTTTAACAATGTGCTTACTTCATTGCAAGTTGAAGTCCTTTTACCAGTCACACTTCTAACAGGGTGTTGAAATCCTTTAATAGGGTAAGATCTAACAATATTGTAAGCCTTTAATAGGGTAGCCCTTTCAAAGGGTAGATCATGTTTCATGATCAAACATTGTAACCTTCATTGGATACACTTTATTACTACAGTAGTTTGAGATTTGTGGGTGTCATCCCCACACCAGTTTTACCTTCTCCTTGGAAGGTTTCTGGATAACCAAATATCTTATGCCATACATGTATTGAATGTTTATTTACTTTCATATTATGGATGTATATACTTAATTTGGTATTTCAATTTACATGCATGGATTGTGAAAAAGATGTGTGGTGAATGATATTAAGGTTGAAGCTTTAAGTGTTGATTCACCTCCCCCCCCCCCCCCCCACTCCCCCCTTAGAGTTTACTTTTCCTATTGTATTTCCAACAAATGATAGTTTAGTAGATGAAGGAAAAGTAAGAACATAATATGCTAATGATAGAGATTGTGACTTCTCTTAATGATGCTAAATTTGATGATGTGAAGGACTGTGCTACTACGAAAGAGATGTGGGGTAAGCTTTCACTTGTTTACGGAGGATATAAAAATGTGTTGAGGGAAAAATTTGAGAGTCTGAGAGGAAAATTTGATGAAAGAAAGATGAAAGAAGTAGATAACATTGCACAATAGAGTAACTGAATCAAGGAAGTGGTTAGTGCCATTAAAGTTGCTAGAGGAATCTTCAATGATGAAGATGTTGTAAGTAAGGTGCTAAGAACTTTGTTACCTATTTATGCTATTAGAGTTTCATTTGTTCAATAACTGAGATCCATTCATGGTAATTTCCTTACTCTTAATGCTTTGGTTGGTAGATTGATGCCTTTTGAATTAAGTAACTTTGATAACAGTTTTACTAAGGTAGAAAATGCTTTCAAGTCATCACTAACTATTGGAAGTTCAAGGAGAGATTAAAGTAACCACTATAACAAAGATGAAAGTGACGTTGATTTAGATGAGAAAGAACAGGATGAGCTAGAAGCATAGTTGGCTAGAAGGCTACTGAGAGGAAAAATAAAGTTCAAAGGTAAATTACCCTTGATATGCTTTAAATGTAATGACATTGGTAATATTGCATCTAGATTTCCTAACAAGAGTAGGAATGGTAAGAATGAAAAAAGGGAGAACAAATACTGAAGGAATAATTATTACAAAGAAAAGGGAAAGAAGTCTTGTTACCTGGCTAAGGAAGAACACACCTAGTCAAAATGTGCTGATCAAAATGAAGGTGAGGAAGTTGTGTATCTGTTGTTATGAAAGAAGATTCAGAGGAGGAAAGGTATGAAGAAGAAAAAGGCCTTATATCTCATGTTAGTGAGAATGATACTTGGATTATTGATAGTGGTTGTTCACATCATATGACTAGTGATATTGATAAGTTTGCTAAACTAGAAGAGTATGATGGCGGATTTTTTAAACTTGGAAATGATGTTCCATGTCCTATGAAAGGAAGAGGTTCACTAATGTTGAACGAGAAGATTAGGTGCGATGATTCTTATTGGGTCCAAGATCTGAAATTAAATTTGTTGACTATTGTAGAACTGAATAACATAGACCATTAACTGAAGTTCCAAAATAGAAAAGTGAAAGTCTTTAATGTTGATAGAGAATTGATTAGGACTAGTAAACAAACAAGAATTAACCTATATTACCTTGATTCCACTATAGACACATGCATGTTTGCTAGAGTTGGATATGTTTAGTTATGACATAAGAGGCTCTATAATGTGAACTTTGGTAATATGGCTGAAGTTAGTAGGAAGAAGAAAGCAAATGGTTTACTGAACTCACATAAGCCTAATAATGCTATGCGTAAATAATGTCAACTCAATAAGATGACTAAGTCAATTTTCTAAAGAAAATCATATTCATCTAATGATATATTGGATTTGGTTCATACAATCCTCTATGGTCCTATGAAATTTGAAAGCTATTATGGCAATAGATACTTCATTCTATTTGTTGACAATTATTCAAGGATTGCGACTATGATGTGTCTAAAAGTTAAATTTTATGCATTTGATATGTTCAAATGGTATAAGGAAAGAGTTTAGGAAAGCAATTGAAATGCCTAAGATCTGATAGAGGAGATGAGTTCAAATCTGATGAATTTACTAACTTTTGTAATAAGAATGGAATCAAAAGACAAGTATCTGCACTGAGGACACCACAATATAATGTCATTGTTGAAAGGAGAAACAGATCCATTGCTGATTATGCTAGAATACTACTAATTGAGAAAGGAGCTACACAGATGTTATTGAGAGAGGCAATTAGTATTGTTGATTACATCCTTAACTGAGTACAATTGAGGAAAGGTATAAACAAAACACCTTATGAACTCTGGTATGGATACATACACAGTGTAAGCTATTTCAAAATCTTTGGAAGTAGATTTTTATATTCATTAGGATGCTAGGAATGAAAAGTTTGATTCAAAAGGATATGAAGGAATATTCCTAGGATACTCCACTAGGAGTATATCATATACGTGCTTAAATAAAGTTACTAATGCTATGGCTGAAAGTGAAAATGTGAGAATTGATGGGTTTGAAGATAAAAATGATGAGGAAAGAAAGAAAGAACTGAAAGACTACAATAGATTTGTATATGTTTAGGAAGAAGTGCCTAACACTTTACCCCCAAAACAAATCGATTCATAGCCAAGGATAAGCGAACAACAATAGAGAGCCATTGAGGGACAACTTGCAATACCTGAGCCACAACAAGAGCACACTGAGCAAAACGATGAGCCCTACTTAATTTTGAAAATGATGGAGAACATAGAACCAAAAATGTTTTAGCAAAGTATGTCACCATGCACATAATCAGATAAATATAAGAATGTTAGAGTCATGACAAGAAGTAAGTTAAGAGACAACACATGCTTGATTTATGAGTTTGAGCCTAGAATGGTTAAAGATGCACTTCAAGACGAAGATTGGATTAATGCAGTGAATGAAGAGATATATCAAATTGAGGAGAATGACACATGGAAACTGGTACCGATACTCAAAGACAAGAGTGTGATTGGAGCAAAATGGACTTTCAAGAACAAGTTGAACCAAAAAGGAGATTTTTTAAGAAATAAGGCAAGACTAGTATGTAAAGGATATGCTCAGGAGGAAGGAATTGACTATGGTGAAACATTTGCCCATGTTGCAAGATTGGAAGGAGTGAGAATACTCCTTGCATATGAAACATACAACATATTCAAGATCTATCAAGTGGATGTGAAGTATGCATTCTTTAACGAAATTCTAGAGGAAGAGGTTTACATTGAGCAACCTGAAGGATTTGTGGGAAAAATATAAGAGGAACATGGTACGTAAACTGCACAATGCTTTATATGGATTGAAGAAGGCACTTTGAGCATGGTATGAAGGATTACTTTCTTATATGATTAGAATTGGTTTCATTAGAGATAGTGATAATAGTAAATTGTATTTGAAAATTGAAGTTGAAGACAAGGTCTTAATATCAGAGATATTTGTTGATGACATTATATTTAGAGAAAATGAATTGATGTGTAAATCATTTGCTAATGAAATGAGGAAAGAATTTTTAATGTCAATATTTGGTGAGATAAAATTCTTTATTGGATTTCAAGTTTAGCAAGTTAAAGGTGGAATATGCATCACCTAGTCCAAATACATCACATGGATACTGAAAACATTTGGCATGGAAGAGTCAAGACCATTAGGTACACCAATGGTCACTGGATGTAAATTGTCTAAGGAAGACAACTTGATAGAAGTAAATAAGACACTATACATATTTATAATTGGGAAGTTGCAGTATGTAGTTCATAGCAAACACAATATTGCACATGCAGATGGAATAGTAGCAAGATTTTCAACTAATCCTACGTAGACAAATTTGATTATAGTAATAAGAATCTTTACATATCTTAAGGGAACTAAAGATTATGGATTATGATACAAGAAAGATGGAGATTTTGATTTGAGAGTCTACACCAATGTTCATTGGGTGGGAAACATGGATGACAAAAAGAGTACTAGTGGAGGATCTTTCTTTTTAGGAGAAAGGCTTATGACATGGATAAGTAAGAAACAAAGTTGTATCTCATAGTCCACTATTGAAGTTGAATATACAGAAGCTACAACAATTGATCAAATATTATATGGATAAAATAATTAGTGGAAGGTATGCAAGAGGAAGTCATAGATCCTATTACAATCTATTATGGCAACACCAATGCTATTAACAGTTCAAAGAATATAGATACAAAGAAGAATAGGGTCTGGTAGAGCTCTGGTAGGCGGGAACCTAGTTGGCAGGAATTAGTAGTAGGAATTGACCCTAGTGGTGTAGGGAATATGGAAGCAGGGAGTTTAGTAGGGGGTGCAAGGAAGTCAGATTTGGGTTTTAGTGGGCTTTTGGAGCAGGAAGAAGGCAAAGTTTTGTTGGGCTCCTATTCTAGAAGATGTGGGGTCTTTGAATATAATCATTTTGATCCTCTGACTGAGAGTTCTATCCAAATAAGGGACCCACTAAAGGAGGGGAATATCTTAGTGGATGTGGGAAAGAATGTTGAAGGATTGCATGATGAGGAGTAGAAGGAGGATTTTGAAGCGGGTCAACAAAAGTGGTCTTCTGTGTTTGGAAAATGGCCAGGAGGAAAGTCTTCTTTTTCACTTGTTACTTCAAAATCCTATTGGGAAAACGGTGAGTTTTAGATTTTTATCTTGGATTTGATAGTTGATTTTTCTATTTTGACTATGGATTTTACGTTAGTTGGGAAATTTTTGGGGGCCCGTCCAAATATTGATGCCCTTAGAAAAATGATTAAAAGGAAATGACCTATTTGGGGTCAAGTGGATATTTCTATAATGATGAAAGGGTTCTTCTCCTTCATTTTTACATGTAAGGAAGATTTAAATATGGTTTTATGTGGAGGTCCTTCGTCTTTTGGTAATAGCACCTTAATGATTAAAAAGTGGGAACCAAACATGGATCTCTCTGATTCTTTCTTCCTTACTACTTCGGTATGGGTTAGACTCCTAGGGCTCCCGCTTGAGTTTTGGCATTAAGACATTTTAAAAGGGATAGCAGTTCTTTTGGAGAACTTATAACTATTGATAATATGATGACATCTAGATCTAAACTTCATTGAGCTAGAATTTATGTGAAAGTTGCTCATCTGAAGGACCTTCCCTAGAAGGTGGAAATAAATTCAAAATTAGGAAAGTGGATGCAAGAGGTTGCTTTTAAAGATCTTCCTAAGGCTTGTTTTGTCTGTAAAAAATAAGGTCATTGGGGAAAAAAATTATCCATTAAAAAGTAAAAATAAACAAAAGATGGTAAATGTGGAAAAAAAAGGGTCTACAAACCTAAAGCTCCCCCTGATGAGATAGTTTTGCATGAACTGAAAGATGATCAAGGATAATAAGAATGTTGAAATTCCAATGAATCAGATGGTCATATATCAAAATAAAGATGATGAGTTGGAATAGATAAAAGATTCAGAGGAGGCTGAGGAAGGATAAATTCTTAAGGAAAGGAGTGGTCAAGTGGATGAGATTGAAATTTTAGAGGAATCTTAGGATGTAGAAACCCTCTCTTTGTTGGATCCTCTATGTCAAGATTTTCCTCTTATTGAAAGCATATTAGATTCTAAGTGATTGGATCTGATAACTAAGAAGAAAGAACCTAAATAGAAACAAGTTCAAAGGAAGAAAATAGATAAAAAAGCTAATCCTTTGCCCATAGGAGTTGAGACCTGAAGAAGTAAACTAGATATTGGCTCTCTTAAATTGAAATCAAATGTTGGGACTCCAGATAAACCTGGCAGAAAAATAACTAAGAAGACAAGAGAAAGTGAAAGTTTGCAAAATATTGTTGATGGGAAGCATGCAACTATTATGGATTTTACCCCTAAAAAGTTATAATGAAAGTTATCACCTGGAATATTAGGGGGATGAATAGTATCCATAAACTTGATGTTGTTCAAGTTTTTGTTAGAGAGCACAAACATGATATAATGGTGCTCCAGGAAACTAAAATGGACAAAGATAAAGCTGAAAATCTAACATCTTTCAATAACTATTGTATCATGGCTATTAGTTATGAAGGTGCTTCTAGGGGAACGATGATTATGTGGAAGCATTCTTTGTTCTCTAGTACCCTAATGGATGCCAATAAACATTTTACTATTGTTAAGTTTCAGAGTTTATCCCAGGATAATTATTGGTATGTTGTCAATGTGTATGCTCCTAATAATAAGAATACTAGAAAAAAGTTTTGGGATTCTTTGTGTAATCTTAAGAGTGTTGACTATTATGGTAGATGGTTATTTCTAGGGGATTTTAATGTTCCTATTTATGAACATGAAAAAAAAGGAGGTAATGCTAGTCAACTAGAAGGAAGGCTAGATTTTATGGACTTTATTAATAATGAAGGCTTAAATGGATTTAGATCTTCAAGGGATTGATTTCACTTGGAGTAATAAAAGAGTTGAAAATGATTGTATCCAAGCTCATTTGGATATAATCCTTATTTCTCAAGATTGGACTAAAGATTTTGTGTGTAATCTCAATGCTATTCAAAAGATTACCTCTAACCATTTTCTCTTTTGTTTAAGGTGGAGGCTATTCAAGCTAGGAAGAATTTCCCGTTCAGATTTGAGAAAATGTGGATGTAGCACCAACATTTTGAGGATCTATTGGAAGACTGGTGGAATATTAATATTGAAGGAACAACTATGTTATGTGTTGCCTCTAAACTCAAAAATGTCAAAAAGAGAGTAAGAGAATGAAATAACAAATCCTTTGAGAATATTTTTGAAAGCAAGTCAAATCTAAAAGATGATCTTGAATCTATCCAAGATAGAATTCAATAGGAAGGATACTCGATGGAGTTGGTAAAGGAAGAAAATGAAAATTTGGTGGACTACCATGACATCATTTCTAAAGAAGAGATCTTTTGGAGACAAAGGTCTAGATCCATTTGGCTGGAAGAAAGGAACATAAATACTAAAGTTTTTCATCTGTCAACTATGAAACACAGAGCCAAGAATTGTATATCTAGCCTTACTAAAGGAAGACAAAAAATTACTAATGAAAAGGACATTTCTAATGAAATGGTCTCCTTTTTTTCTTCTTTTTTGTCTTTTGACCCTAATGTTGATGAAACTAAACAGTTTGAGTTACTTGAAGCTATTCCCCTTCTAGTTTTTAATGAGCAAAATTAAATACTAAGTGTTATTCCCAAGGGAGAAATTTTTTTCAAAGCTTTGTGCTCTTTTGAAGGAACTAAATCCATAGGGCTAGATGGTTTCCCTATGTTTTTCTATCAAAAGGAGTGAAAATTGGTTGGCAAAGATGTGTTTGATATTGTCAAAGAGTTCTTTGGAGCTATAAGAATGCTGGAGGAAATTAACTCTACCTTTCTTTGTATTATCCCAAATAAGATTGGAGCTAACTCCCTTGAATAGTTTAGACCTATTAGCCTCTGTAATTCAATTTATAAAATCATTTCTAAAGTCCTCACTTTGAGATTATTGAGCATCCATCCTAATTTGATTTTTGAGCAATAGATTGGATTTATTCCTAGAAGACAAATTCTTAACTCTATTATATATGTTCATGAAAATATCAATTCTTTATCTCTCTAATAAACAGGGGTTTATTATGAAAGTAGATATTGCTAAAGCTTATGATAAAGTCGAATGGACTTTTCTTCACAAGGTTTTACTTTCTTTTGGCTTTAGTGATAATGTTATTAAGTTAATTATGAAGCTAGTCTCTACTACTTCTCTTGTTGTGTTATTCAATGGGAGTTCCACATATTTTTTAAAACCCTCTAGGGGGTTGAGGCAGGGTGATCCTATTTCTCCTATTCTCTTTACTATTATGGATGATAGCTTGGGTAGATATATTGGGAAGTTGGTTTTAAGAGGGGAAATTCAAGGTTTGAGACCCTCTTCTCATCCTCTTAAATGCTCTCATGAACAATTTGTGGATGATAGTATTTTTCTAGGTAAAACTAATGTTAGGGAGGTTAGAAGCCTTAAAAATGCTCTCAATATTTATTCCTCTGTTTCTAGGCAGATGATTAATTGGATCAAGAGCTCTCTATTTTAAATTATTAACACTCTTGAAATTAGAAAGAGAAAGATTTCTAATATTCTTGGATGTTCTATAGGTTCTTTTTCGCTTTCCTGTCTTGGTCTCCCTCTGGGGCTTAGCCCTTTGGATACCTTTTGGGAGGATCTAGTTACGAAATTTAGTAAGAAATTAGTTGGTTGGAAAGGTAATATGTTGAGTCAAGGAGGTAAAGTTACTCTTCTCAAAACATTCCTTCAAAGTATCCCAACTTATGCTTTGAGCCTCTTTAGGATTCCAACTAAGTTTGTAGATGTTATTGATAAAATTCAAAGGAATTTTTTATGGTTTGGAATTGAGGAAAATAAGAGAATGGCTTTGATTGCTTGGGAAAAGCTCTATAAACCTAAGTTGGATGGTGGCCTAGGTATTAGATCTATAAGAAGTATGAATAAAGCTTTATTAGCTAAACAAGGGTGGAGAGTGTATCATGATAATAAGGAATGGAGCTCTATTTGGAAACATAAGTATCTTTATGAGGCTCCAATTATTTTTGACTTTTATCCTACCCTATTATTCCCACTTCTTCTACTATATGGAGTGTGGTCCAAGGTGCTAAACATATCTTGAATAAAGATTGTAAATGGAAAATTGGTAATGAAAGTAAAGTTAGATTTTGGGATGATGAGTGGCTTTTGGATCACCCTTTAGTTAAGGATTTTGAGGATATGAATTTTATAGAAATTTGCAAACAGATTTATGGTCAATTTGTGGAGAATTACTGGACTAATAATGAGTGGGTTAATATTGTTGAGATTAATCAAGAATTTTCTAGTGTCTAGATTGCCCTCAATGCTTGTAGCCTTTATCCACAACAGGAGGATCTTATGGTATGGGGGATTGATCCAGGAGGCTGCTTCAAGGTCTCTTCTATGTTTAGATATGAGGACAAGGGTAATTCTCCAATATGGGCTAAAGCATGGATCAAAGGACTTATTCCTAAAATTAATTCAAAATAAAATTTTAACTCTGGATAATCTACAAAGAGAGGGATTTATTTGGTTAATAGACGTTGTCTCTACAAGATGGATTCAGAAGATAGGAATCACCTTTTTTTGAATTTTAGATTTAGCCAGAATGTTTGGAGTTATGTTCTTCAATATTGGAACATCTCTTAGGTTCAACATAATAACATTGATCACTATTTTCAGAGTTGGATTTGTCTTATAAAGGATGTTGAAATTGGTTTTCTTTGGAAGATATCTCTTCCCCATCTTTGGTGGGGTATCTAGAAAGAGAGGAACAATAGAATTTTCAGAAACAAGCAAACTCCAGATTGGGTTTTGGGTTAAAATATTATCAAAGCTGTTAAAGAGAATTTCAAATCTCAGAATATATTTTTGGATGAAAACCAAATAAGTAATCCTATGAATGGTAAAGGTACTAAAACAAAACAGGATGACCACAGACAGTATGTGAAATGGAGACTCCCCCCTTGGGATGGGTTAAAGGTAAATTTGATGGTTCAGCTAAAGAGAATCTTGGAAAAGCAGGGTATGGTGGAGTATTGAGAGACCATTATAGTAGAGTAGTGGATATTATTGCTATACCTATAGGTCATTCTACTAGTCATACAACTGCGGCTATGATAACTTTGTTCACGATGAGGATGGTTGTGGAATTTGGAATACATAATTTATGGCTAGAAGGGGATTCTCATAATATTGTCAATATGTTGAATAATAAGAGTATGATAACTTGGAGCATTGAGGATAACATCATGGAAATTAAAGTTCTTATTAAAAATTTGATAATGTTATCATTACTCACATTTTTTCATGAAGGTAACAAAGCCACTGACTGGATAGCAAATCAAGCGAACTACAGGAAAGCAAAGATGAGTTGGTAGGATTACCTCAGCAAAGAGTGTGAGCTGACGACAATTGTTAATTATGACATGAGAGATACTATTGAAGGAAAAATTACATAAGATTGAGAAATTTATGATGAGAAGTGATGGTTTTATGGTAGATTATTTGTGTATCTCAAGGAGGTACCATTGTGCCATCATGGAAAGTACTTGACATGTTTTCTTGGTTAAAAGTTTCTTGGAAATTAGATACGCTTTGTTCTCTTTTTTGTTTACAGTTTCTTAGATTAGTTGTAGGTGCAGAGCCATCTACAAGATGGGTGGAGCCCTGAGGAAACAAGAGTCGAAGACCTACAAGGAATGGAAGGTGAACTCAGCTATGTGTGATATGCTCCAAAAGGGGAAAGTAATGACGTATATTGAGAAGCTTCATGGTTTCAAGCCCCACATTACAGAGTATTTTTTCAAGAATTAGATTGAAGATAGGGTTACAATGCATGGGGTTATTGTGAAATTGTTTGAGGAATTTATATATGAGATTATGGGACTTCCTATGGAGGGCCTAAAATTTAGCAAGGAGACCAACATTTTGAATGCAACCTTCAAGAAATTTCCAAAAAGTGATGAAGAGGAGAAAATGCTCGAGAAGAGTGGTGACTTCTACAACCTGGGCCAGATTAAGGTTATATGGATGGATGTTTTATCTCACATTCATGAGTATTTCATCCTCGATGGAAGATCTAAGAGGGTACACAAGTTCCATTTTGAGTTTTTAAATCACTTTCAGTATAAAGATAGGTTATCTTTCCCATTTTATTTGAATTTCTCTTTGATTCAAAGCCTACAGGCCCATAAGAAGAAGGAGTCTAGACCTGTGCTCCATGAGGAGCTAATTTTACATATTCAAAATTACTGTAAAAGAAAAGTTTTTAAACCCTCGCCCATTATGGAGAAGAAGCACAAATTGGAGGAAGTTACAGAGTCTGATAAGACCGCTGAAGATGAAGATAAAATGGAAATGGGGGACCTCAACTCAAATCTAGATGGTTACTCTGGAAGTAGAGGTATTTCGGCTAGCAAGGATAATTTGGATAATAGTAAAGAAAGGAAACATAGTCTAATGTTGGTTCTGAAGTTTTGGGGCATGACAAGGGGAACCAAAGTGCTCACCATACACCTACAAAAAGGGATTCTACTAAGGATAAAATGGACATGGAAACTGGAAAAAAATGATGATGGAAAAGCCCTTATCATGAAAGAACACATACTAAGTAAGGAGAATAAAGTGGGGCTTAATGATGAGTAGGGCTTAAACACCGAGAACTAGGTTAATATCAAGGATAACCAGGAAAATACCATTGACTCTAGGAATAAGTCTGCTAAAGGACTTAGGGATGATTCACATTAGGTGAACTTGTCTTTCCTTCATAGAGCCAAGCTTAAAGCTGATGTGTCTCTTCAAGGGGACTCATGGCTCTATAATGGGATTAGGGTGCTAAAGAAAAATTTGGCAACATGTATAAAGAGTTGGATCATGAAAGAATTTTGAGAGCCCATCTGGAAAGCCAATTTGGAAATATTCCTGAGAAACTTAAGGAGTATGAACTGAAACTCTGACAATTAATCAAGGATAATGGGTAGAAGATGGAGCTTGTTACTTCTAGCTTATGTGTTGTTGTAGCTAGCTTAGGAAAGAAAAGTAATTAGGAGATTATGTCTCCAGATATAATTGGGGCTAAGAGTTTAGTTGGTCCAAGTAAGAGAACAAGGTAGAGTATGAAGAAAAAGGTTTATGAGGCTCCTAAGGTTCCTGGGTCTGCAACAGAAGATATCACCCTAAGTACTGCAGAGGTAGGCAAGGAGTTAGCGAAGGTCATTAAAGAGCTTCTTTAGGAGTTGGTTGGGTTCATTGGAGTGTTGGTTTTTGGTTTGTGTTGGTTTTTTTGTTTCTAGCTTTTTGTATTAAACTCTAGGTTCCAAGTCCTTGTAAAACCTAGGTTTGCCTCTATTTGTTTACTCTAGCGGCTTTAGGCCCCTGTAAAACCTAGTTTTTTGATGTATTATGGTGAACTTCAAGTTTTAGGTTCTTGTAAAACTTGGTGATGTGTCTTGTTTATCTTCAACTTTTGTAAAGAGTTTCGGGTCCCTTCAAAACCTATTTTTGAGTTAATCTAAAACATTTCAAAGAATATGGTGCTGCATGCAAAGACAAAGCACATATATATCAAGTATCACTATTTGAGAGAACAAGTTCAAGAAAAACAAGCCAAACTCGAATATGTGAAGCTTAAAGAAAAAAATTACAGATATATTGACCAAGCCATTACCTAAGGATGTATTTGAATATCTAAGAGGTAAAATAAGGGTCATTCTCCTCACCAATGTTACTAAGTGAAGATGTAGGATTACATCACTTCATAATTTATCAGAATATCTTTATGGAGTCAATGCAGGAGTTCATTCTATAGGATGTCCTAGAGTTGTGAAAAGGATGTATTGCAAAGAAGTGATCAATACATACAAGGTACAAGGTGTAACTACAAGGTTTTATAAGTTTCTAATTGAAGCTTATAGTTACCTTTGACATTATTGTCAGGGGGGGGATGGAAAAAGGGGGAGTGCATGTGTTTGAGAACATACAGTACATATGCATATGAAACATGTTAAGTATGACGAAGGAGATGATGTATCAGAGAAAAATATTGTTGTTAAAGAAGAAAATAATTGTACACTCAAATGGGGAGAGTATGTGGAAGAGATGTTGAACAATGGATGAGGTATATCCTAAGGGGGAGTATATGGAGAATATGAATGGAGTTATCAATTGTAGAACGAGTAGAGAACCTAATGAAGATCAAGTTGAACATAACTAATGAGTTACCATTAAGACATTGATGTTTGGTATTGGATGGTTTGTTTCATAATGTGTTTCCACCAATGCTAAAGAGAGGGATTGTTTGACACAATTGATGCTGATGAAGTAAAAGGGAGATTGATAAAGTTGAAGAAAATAAAGATCAAAACTGAGATGCAAATTATATGTGAAAGGATCATATCAGTTGTTATGTTGTGATTGATGTCAATCTTGAAAAGATAAGACATTATGCTAATTTAGTAAGGTTCCAAATCATCTAACGAATGTAGTGTTAGTTGAATGTTGAAGAAGAAAATGGAATGGAATAAAGTATTGATAAGCACGTGGATTTCAAAGGGAACTTGATGAGTTGATTTTGGCAAGATTTTATTGATTTGATTTTTTGCCATGATTTAATTAAGTGTTTAAATGATACACAAGTATGCTACTTTGATTAGAAAGTAAGGAAAGAAGTTATGAAGTGGAAAGACAAATAAATAAAGAGTTGCATCAAGCTAGTCATTGAGGTAAGTAAATGGAGGACTAATGGTCATTGATTTGTCACAATAGTCATTGAGAACACAATAAGTGAATGAAAAATGAATAGTGTTAACCTACAAGTGTAGTGTTAACCAAGCTTAGTATTGATCGAGAGAGTATAGTGTTAACCAAGCAATGGAAAGATGAACAATTTTTGGAAGAATCGACTTGAGGCTGATATTTGGTGAAATATGGATTAATTGAGAACTTTCTAAGATAAGAATGAAGTACATGAGAAAATTTAATAAATGGGTCAAATTAGTTGATTTGATGATGGATATTCAATGATCAAAAGTGTAGTTCAAAGTTCAAGGATAAATTGTGTTGACCGAGTGTCTAGATTCAATGAATCCAAGTTGGAAGATGGTCAGATGGTTGTGATTAAGCAATAAACCATTGGAGAACATGGTTAAGTCCAATAACCCCTCTATTTAAGGGATGAACAAAATGGTGATCAGAGTCATTTGTGAAGGAGAATATAGAAGAGGATATCAAGAAAAATTGCATTGCAAGATCAAGCAAGTGAAGTGTGAAGTTGATGTGTATGAGTGGATCAGCCAAAGAGGAATAGACTAAGACAAATGATGAGTGAAATGGAGATTTGAAACAATAAAGGTAGTTTCATTTTTATTAGATCATTTTTTTGTTACTCTCTAGCAATTGTAACATAAAATCTCTTAAGCAAGTGGACTTAATAGTTTTAATTGTAAGTCCTTTTTAAGGTAACATTCCATCAAGAATGTTTGTAAGTCCTTTAAGGCAGGCCACTCAATTGAGGAGTGATAACGTCTAGATTATATTTGGTGTAAATCCCCTAATAGGGTCACATTAATAATGTGCATGCAACCTTTAATAGGGTTGGCTCCTAATTGAGCTCACTTTAGAAGAGTAAATTTTTTGGGTTATTGGTCCTTGGTGGTTTTTCCCTTACCAAGGTTTCCATGTTAAAATATTTGTGTCAAAATTTGTGGATGATTGTATTACATGTTATTTTCATGTTTATTTGACATTTATTGTTTATTGATTCAAGTCAGTTTATGAAGTATACAATAACCATCAATTGCTCTAATACTTGGCATGATTTAATAATTTTCTGCTAAAGATTGAATTGAAAGTTATTATGAAGTTTGAATAAGTTATTGAGTTCAAATATTGGAAATTTAAGTAGTTAAGTTGCTAAATTTGTAAAAAAGTCCTAAGGATAATTGATTCATCCCCTCTCAGTTATCTAACACATCCATAATCTAGGAGATCACCAAAAGGACGATTAAAAGGTCTTACAAAATAAGTGTACACTTCTTAAGATGATATAACTTTATATGGACCCCGTAATGATAACCTTCGGTTGTTTTAGATATTTATTTTGCTTACATGTTTGTGAGTGCTGCATACTTTTAGATGCATGATCATTTTTGGATTCAAACACATCTCAAAATAGAGGTGAAATGTAATTGTGAATATTACACATTCTTGTTATTTTTCCATGTAGTTTTGTGCCCATTTAGAGCAGAGATATTTGATACATTTATATATGGACAAATGACACACAATTCTATGAAAAAGTCAAATCCTTTGTAATATATTATCTACTTGTAATTCACACACACATATATACACCTACGTTACTCGTACCCATTCTCATAATTGTGAACCCTTGTGCAATCACCACATCCACTTGTTTATCATACTTATTAGGCTTGCACTCATTTCTATTTACACATGCCTACTAAGATTCAAGCCTTCTTTTTAATTTCAAGAATGGTTCATGGTTATGATTGTTAGATAATTGAGAGTGGGTGGGGTGTGGGGGAGGGGGTGAATCAGTTATGTTCAATTATCCTACAATCACTTCAAACACTTTTAGTACAAAAAAAAATCATAAACATTATAAGTAATCATTTGGTATTCTCATTTAACTTCTTAATTAACTCATATGATTATTTTACTCCAAACTATTCATTCACTTATGATTGGCTAATATAGTAATAAAACTTAGTTATTATCGAGTTGCAGTAAAATGTAAATAACATGAAAATTAACTTGGAACATAACAATATTCTATTGATATAAGATTGTTTTGAAGAGAAGAATCTGTAATAAAACAATCATTATTTTATCAATGATGTCAAACCTGCTACCTGCTGGTGCGACAATTGCCTTTGGTCTAAAAGCTATCATTTAGTTAATTGATGAAGAGGATTTGAAAAGACAAAATAGAAATAGCACCTAGAGAAAGGTTGAGTTATTTGGTATACAAAAGAAGCACTAGGACCAAGTAAGACATTGATAGTATAGTGTATTGTTTATCTATTTAAAGTATGAAATGAAAGATTACTCAAGATAAGACTAGAAGAAGGTTAAGTAAGCAAAGTGTCTGCCAAGCCTTGTTCAGCAGTCAGTGCAAGCCGAGTAGAAATCAGTGGAACTCGAGTGGAAAATAAGAGGTGTCGAGCAAAGATGGAAAATAGTGCAAGTCGAGTGATTGTTAGTATATGTCGAGTAAAGTTTAGATGATGCTGAGCATCAATTTACTTTAGTGTTTGCCAAGTGAACTAGTGTTGGCCGAATAACAGAACAATATAGATGTCGAGTGCTAGTAAATTGTGTTAAATCAAAGATTTGACAAATCTGAGCCGACTATTTTATTTTCTTGAATTATCTAAAGGGTGTGGAAGATAACTATGATGAGTTGGTGACACAAAATTCAAGGTAAACTCTAAAATGGACAATTGTGGTTAAGCGACAAAAGATATGAATTCTCTATTTATAGAGATAGCTAGTCAGAGGAAAAGTTTTTCATATGCGAGAACCTACAAAAGACAAGGAGTCTAGGGTACTGCTTCATTTAGTGGCCGAACATAAGTGACTGCTATTGGCATGCAAAGCAAGAAGGCTTATGAGTACAAATGCTTGAAGGGTGAACAAGCTATCAGAGCTGAAGTGTGCGAATGCCAAGAAGAATAGAGGACTAAAACAAAGATCTATAGTCTACAAGTGAGTTGTAATTTGTTATCAGATCAAGCCTTACTGTTACTTTCTAATCATTATATCAGTTTAGGGTAAATCCTTTGGATTAAGGTTGACCTAACAATCATTTATAAATCCTTTAACTGGGTGACATTCTAATGGAATGGTCTAAATTCCTCTAACAAGGCTCACTCCTAATAGGGTGATTGAAATCCTTTAACTAGGTCATATTTAACAGTGTGTATCGTAACCTTTAACAGGGTTGGCCATTCATAGGGCATCACTTCAGAATAGTGAGAATTAGTAGCATGTTACTGGTGGTTTTTCCCAAATTGGATTTCTATGTAAAATCCTTGTGTCAAATTGTGTGAATGTTCTTATGTTGTTTCATGTTTACATTTATGCAAAATTGTTTTGACCCAGGACAATAACCTACAAAGTTTAAGTATTGTATGATCTAATGGATGGATGCATGGTAAGGTTTTATGGATATGGGTCTACTAAGCATTAAAAAGTTTTATTTGTACATATGGACCTTGAATAACTGATTCACCCCTCCTCTCAGTTATTTTAAAGAATTCCAACACATTCACACATTTGACACCAAGATTTTTAATGCAGAAACCATGTAAAGGGAAAAACCACCTAGGATTGATAACCCAAAATTTTCACTCTTATGAAGTGAGCTCTGCAAGGAGCCAACCTTGTTAAAGGTTTACATACACATTGTTAATGTGACCTTGGTAGAGGATTTACACCAAAATACCATCTAGACTTTATCACTCCTTGATCATGTCTAAAGAGTGGCTTGCTCCAAAGGAATTGCAAACATCACTAATCGATGTTACCATATAGGATTTCATAGACTTTTTAGTCCACTCGGTTGAGATTTTTTTTTGCGGAAAATGATTAGAAAGTAACAGTATAATTAATCTGTTAGGTTCAACACTGTCTTGCTTGTTCAAGTCTCCTTTATGTTCAATCTCTTTTAGATCTCTATCCTCTGATCTCTTTACTTGTCTGATTCACTCCTTCACTCTTTCTTGACTCTTTTTTGATCTTCTCCCTTCTCTTTGCTCAATTTATCTGGCTTTTCTTTCTTCTCCAACAACTTCACACTTTGATCTTCTCCTTTGATCACCTTCAACATCCAACTAGCAAATCCATTAATAACCAAAAACTAGCCGCTTAATCATAATCATCGATCTTAGATTCATACCAAATGCAATGAATCTAGACACTCAAGAAGTAGAACTTCCATAGATCTTTGTGCTATTCATTATCCTTCTTCAATCTCCATCATTAGATCATCATTATATTTTTCCACTTGTTGATCTTGTAGCAAATTTTGACTCGTGCCTTTGAACATCTTGAACATTCTATATTTCCATCAAAAGTTGGCCTCAGATTCCATCTTTACAAACTTATTCTTCTTACTGTTACTTTGTGAACATAATATTTCACTCGGGTAATATATCACACGGTCAATGCTAAACTTGCTCAGTTAATACTAAACTTTTTCTTTGCTCTGCCAACTGCTCAGTGAATACTGTAGTCACTCAACGAACAATGTCTTCCTTCTTTAATCTTGTCACTCAACGTAGCTTGTGTAACATATTACATTACAATAATACTTGATTGTAAAATAATCAAACCAACATTACATTATCACTGTCCAAATCATTCAAGTGCCCATTGAATACCATACCTATCAATTCTATCTTCAACATACTCTTTTGAGATCCTCTTCATCAATCAAATGATATGACACTCTACCGAGTTAGCATAATGTCTACCCAACTAAGACTTGACATCAATGACAATATAATAAATGATTTGACTCTTTCACATATGTCCATATCATCATCAATTACATTATTAGTTGGGGCTAACAATGATGGCATCCTTTTAGCCAAAAGCTCTTGTGTCCAAGTCTAATTTAGTTCTCTTCGAATTTAAATATGAACAATAACCCACTTTTACCTTTCCACTTAAGGTCATCCAAACATAAGTTAGTACTTGATATGTTATAATGTCCTTCTATCTAAGGATATTAAATCCATTAATTTAAAACAAAATGGAAATATTTATGGAGAGATAATCTATTTTACTCACTTGAATTGGCACTCTAAAGGGAATTCAACTCCACACAAATGTTATAAGAACATTGATATGATTGAAGATTCTTATTTTAATCATTAATTAATTAATGGAGTTGATAAAAAATAACTTGATTTTCTATGGTTAATCAATATCCTTAAGATATTGCCTCTATACAACCAAGTCCCTAGATATCTCTAAAAAGAGTAGATACAATCACCATACATTAAGCAAGGTTTAGAGAAAAATATCACTAACTATTTGACAAATTTTGAGTCCATAGTATAAAATTTTGACCAGTATAACATCCTAAAGTTGCAAACTTTTCCCCAACAAGGCATTAATCCAATACAATTTTCAAGGCACCTTATTGGCAAAGAGGGCATTGTTCCCAAATTAGACATTAGGTAGAATCCCATGATATTATTTGTTTAGAAAACACTTTTAATTTTTAATTTTTTTGTAGGTACACTTATTATTTATCTATACTCATTCATGACAACTTATTAGAATATCAATATCAAACTACTTATTAACTAGTCCAAGTTAATCACACATTATAAAATATGTATTTCATTCAATTAGTCTAGATTAAGCTTAATGAAAGCTTTCCATCACAAATGTGCATTATTATCACGAGCTTCAAAAGTTTGTAAAGGTGTGACACCAAAACTATGTTTGAAGTTAGGTCTAAATAGAGAGAAGATGTTGACACATATATGCTAAGGCTTGTATTCAAAAAGCTCACTTACACATTTATAACCTCTTTTTTTAAGGTAAGGCATAAATTTCATCTTCATAGAGGCATTGTGATAGCATTATTGAGTTTTATTCACACATGCAAAATTAAATATTATTTGCACATGTAGTCTCAAATAGGCAAAAGTAGTGAGACTAATTGTTTTTATTAGTGATGAAAATCAACCACATAAGAAATCAAACACTAATTATTATTCGAATGATAACAAATGAAGCTAAACATATTGAAAACCAATTTCATTGATATTACTAATAACTACAATCCAATTTTCATGGAAGACAACAATTGCTCCATCTACATCTCATGTGACCACTACTAAGATGATGCAAGACTAAACATATTGACAACCAATTTTATTGATGTCACTAAGAACAATAATCCAATATCTACTCAAGACAACAATTGCTCCATTTACATCTCATGTGACCATTACTAACATGATGTAAAGGTAAAGGGCAAGCAAGGTCCCATAAATTGTGTACTTTGAAAGCTCTATGGCAACGGAGGAGGGTGAAGGAAAAAGGGACAATGTTAGGGATTAAACAACATCATAATAAGAAAAACAAGGGGATATGCCAAATTACATGTTATGTGGGGAACATGACGGATTGGAGCTATCACGGCGAGGACAATTATAATAGCGGATAAAAAGTGGATAAATAACAGGAAGGAAAAACAAATTAAAAATGGGGGAGAAAAATGGCGATCGGTTATGTTTCGAAACCAAATGTGTTGGAGTGTAAATGTTGGTGTCGACTGAGGCAGAGGAAAACTGGTCATCATTCCATATGTAGCAAAAATCGGAAGAAGCTGTGTGTTATGTCGGCTCTCAACACATCTAGATTGAGAATCCTTCAACTCACTCAAAGCTAAGCTTGTGGCGCGGGATTTGAAGCTGGGTTGACAGCAGCCCCTCAGAAAACTAGCCCCACAACGGCAACAATCCCAGATGCCACTTTCACGTACGGGAAAATAACAGCGGGCTTTGTCATTTCTGTTGTAATAAATTTGCAGGGAGAATGCGTGCTGGAACTGAGGAGATTGTTTAGACTTGTGGGTGTCTGAGTGGAAGCGCATATGCGCGGTTTTTGTGCGATAAATTTGTGAGTCACGCGGTTTGGATCTTGTAAGATGAAGGCGCCTTCTTTCAATGGCCTGGTCTCTCATTCGACAGACGGTAAATTTTCTAAAGCTCTGGGTCGTTTGGTGTTGTAGGTTTGGCTTGGCGGGGGGCTTGAACACGTGATCTGTGCTCTGCTAACATACACTACACGGAATGCTTTTGTTTTTGTGGCACTTCACAGACTTCTTGTTGTTGTGGGCTGGATTTTTAGATTTTGGGTAGCACAATTTAGAGGCCTTGGAGCGTGGTTTGGCCTTTGTTTTTGGGTTCTCCTTTCACTTGAATGCTTGCATAGTCTTCAGTCCGAAGCACCTGAAATCATGATTTGCAGTGACAACATGGGTCGGTGATAGTTTTGTTCTGGGTAACTGTGATATTTTTTTTGGGTTTCTGCTGCTGCATTTTGTAACTGTAATTTCTAGACACGAACGAGGTAGATACCTGGAGCCGAACTGGGAACTTTGTCTTAAGTCATTTTGGGTATAGTTGCATTTGTCTTGGGCTAGCAAGGAAGGCCAAGGTTATTTTACAATGTCTCCAGAAATTTTGCTTTAACATCTAAATTCAACTTTCTTGGAGGTCATATCCACCATGCACAGTAATTGAGGTTTTTTGGCCGGCAGTGACAGATCATGTTATATAAGTCCTTTCCAATGTGGCAGGAGATTCAATGCTAGATTAAGGACAGATGATGTATGCCATGATACCCTGTATGCTGTAGCCATTTTTTTGGGTGAAATCTCAGCTCAGATGCGTGTAGCTTCAAGAATTAACGTAGGAATCAGACAATGCGATGTCTTTGTAGATTTAGATTTATTCAAAATAGGTGTAGGAAGTTGTGTTTTCTAGCAGGAAAGAAAATCTAGATCTCGCATTCTTATATTCGGTAGAGAGTCGTGTCTGTTTCTTCTGTCTCAAGACATGAACCAGCAAAATTCAGACCTAAGAACTTCCATATGTATTTGCATTGCGGGGTGCTCTATCACCGAACCTCTGTGGCCCTCCTAAGGTCCAGGATTTGCAGGAGCGTGGATTGGGCCTCCAGTACTCTCATCCCTGTTTTCTGAATGTAGATGGATTTGGCAAGGCTTGTAACAGAATAATCTAAACTCTCGTCTTTGATGCAAGGACTAGTAGCTAAGTGGTAGAGCATAGAGGATGCGAACGGGTGTTTTAAATGTTTAAAATTTAAGTTATGTTGGTCTATGAAAATTACATGCTGGGCTAGACAGATTAGGAAACGAGAGGAAGCGAGCTTTAGAGGATGTTGAGAGAGCAATCGACAAATTGGAGGACTGCAAAGGGGTTTGAATCTATAGTAGAGTGCGCCAACGCTGTCGTGGGAGCCTAGCGTGGGCTAGAGGTTGATAATCAAAGGGCATCGATTTGAGCCATACGAAAAATCTTCCTCGTTGCCGTGAGGGAGATTTCCTATTCCGAGGTGATCTGCTGGTTAGATCCAGGCCTAAAATATTCCTACGTTTCTTATGCAGTTTATGTCTAATTGTCCCAGTTGTGGTTCAGACAATCACTTTCTTGCAGCACTTTGGCTTCAATTCATTTTTGTGTTACAAGTTTGAACTTAATATATATCTTAAAGCAATCAAATCTCTCTTTCTCTCAAGAAGCATCTCAAACATTTCCGTCCCCCTGATATGAAACAAGTGTCCAATTGCTCCAGAAGGTACTATTTCTTGTAGAATTTTGTTGCTGAACAGTTCTTCAGGTGCAAACACCTAAACAATGCAGAACTGAACAATGAGGGGTTTCTTTTGGGAGTTGGGAGACTGCTTTTTAGTCCAAACCGAAAAAATCGCTTCATCTTCAATTCAACTTGCGTCTATTAACCCAGATGCTATTTTCCAGCTACTTTTTCTTAAATTCTTAGTTTCCATTCCTTTTGCCGGGTACAAAATCTAAATTGCATGTTAAACATTTTCTTCATCTTTGGATGCAATTTGCCCCTGGCTGTACAGACGCGGTTCAGAAGTTAGATAGTTAATCTCTATGTGAATATTTTGGTTTCCCACTAGTATGCTAGGGGTGAAGAAAACTATTGTAGTAATTTAGTGTCGTTATTGCAATAGTTTAACTATTGGCAGATTTCCTAGCTTGTGAAAATGAATGTTTTCTGGATCCTCTTTCTTTGCCATTGGTGCACGTCTCTTGCCAGCTGATTTGGTGTCTGCTTCTGATAAATGCATTTGGCCTTTTTCAGTTCCTTCTCTTTGGCAGTAGTGGTTCTCGGCATGCGCACTTTTACTTATAAAAATGTAATCTTCTGTTGTTACTATTCTGTAGAGTGATGCTTTTGTTAGGTTCTAGCTGCCAGTTACCGGCCCCTTACAAGCCATTGAATCTGAGACCGTAGTCATCATATTCATAATTGCTACTAATTTCTTTGTAAGAGAATTATAATATTATATAGTAAATGCATAACTGATAATAGTAAACAGCCAGAGTCTTCTGAGTGCTAGTAGAACCCAGGGGAGCCTTGCCTGGATCGAAAGGTTAATGTTTTTAGATGTCAGTCTTGCAACCTCCTTGTGAGAGCAAGGGGCTTTTTACACTTGTATAGATTTTGAGTGTCTTTTGTTTGATCCAGTGACGAATTGTGGGATCAAGTCAGGCGTTGCCACTACACAAAGCTTGTGAATGGGCTATTCACTGTCATGTTTATTGAGTAAAGCAGCTTTCTGTTTAAAATGTTTTGGGACTTCTCCAGTGGCTGTGTTGGGTCCTTAGGTGTATAACTACGTGTAGCTTCAAAATATAAAATTTCAGTCAATTCTGTTTGTAGAGGAGAGCCATTGAGAAGGCTTCCTACTCAAATTGACAGGACTTCTGAAGAAATATATATATATATATATATATATATATATATATATATATATATATATATATATATATATATATATATATATATATATATATAGTTTTCAAATACTCTGCTCATATAAGCATTAACAGAAGACCAGCAGTACCCTTGTGAGCACAACAATGAGGGTAATACTAGCTCCATTCAAGCAATAACATTAGAAACCACTTAAGGAAGACTGAGAGTCACAATTTAGTAATCAGTTATTGTGAACACCTCCACCACAATGAGAACTCAATGCTTCAACCAATTAAGCTCAAACCCTTGGACAATAAAATTATATAATCATTGCATATAATATTTACTTTTATAATTTAATTTGTTGCCTTCTAATTATAAGGCTAAACTTTTCATGAATTTCATACAGGAGAAAGGAGGAGCATTAATTCGGAGCTTTGGCATGCCTGTGCTGGACCTCTTGTTTCATTGCCACCTGTTGGTAGCCTTGTTGTTTATTTTCCACAGGGCCACAGTGAACAGGTAATATGACTGCTTGTCTACGGTGAATATTATTTTATTTTTTCATTCAATAATATGATTTATCTGGAGGGCTATCTTGCACTTTCTATATAACGATTTGAATGTGAGCATTTGACTGAAAGGTTTAGCAAGTATTGAAATTTATGTTTGGCATTATTGGGAACCATTTGAACTTACAATTCACTAAGGATTTTTTAGTGCATTATTCAAACTTAATTATCATATCAGTTTTGGTGGGAACCATTTGAACTTACAATTTACTAAGGATTTTTTAGTGCATTATTCAAACTTAATTATCATATCAGTTTTGGTGGATTACCAATTTTACATAATAATAAACCCATGATTTGTTTTGCGTTTTCCTTGTCAGTAAATCTTTTGTAACAGGTAATTTTGGGCTACATTAGTAAGAATTGTAATCATGGTTAACGATTTGAATGTATCTCATAGTCATTACAGCACAAACATGTTGCGTTTTGATTGTGGGCAGTCTTGTTGTTGCAGGGGCACTTTGAATCAGTATTCCAATCTTAGGTTTTTCCATGTTGGCATTTAATCACAACCCCTTGGAGTGTATTGTTTATAATATAACTGTTTGTATATAAACAAGATCCTTTTATCCACTTCAGATGATTGGATGTCTGAAATATCAGAAGGTATATTATTCCTAGAGTTTCTCCCTTCTGACAATAACTGACCTATCATATATCTGAAGTGCAAACCCTGATTAATATAACTGTTTGTATATATACAAGATCCTTTTATCCACTTCAGATGATTGGATGTCTGAAATATCAGAGGGTATATTATTCCTAGAGTTTTGCACTTCTGACAATAACTGACCTATCATATGTCTGAGTGCAAACCCTGAAGCTTTACTTAAAATATATGAGCTCTCTGTTTTTTGTGAATTGCACACCTCATCAATTTCTGTTTTCAGCATGTCATCCTCCCTGCCCTTCAAGACTGTTACAAGAAATGAATTTGAAATATTGAACTTACATGGCCTAGTTTTCTGTCACCAGGTTGCAGCGTCGATGGCAAGGGAATCTGACGGACATATTCCCAACTACCCTAATCTTCCCAGCGAGTTGATTTGTCAGCTTCACAATGTTACATTGCATGTAAGATTCTATAGAGCAAACTGTAGAATTTGTAAGCAACTACCAGAGAGTCACGTTATTTTCCCCTTTACCAATATTATGAATGTAACATTTTCTGTGTATGCTCAATTTTTTTACTCTGATCCTTTTAGGCGGATGCGGAGACTGATGAAGTATATGCACAGATGACTCTACAGCCTGTCAATACGGTAAGACCAAATGTTTATGTCACTCGTCAAATTGCTCCTTGTTTCTATGCATGAAGTTGCGACAACTGGTATAATGTAGGAAGCAGAAATGACTTAAAATCAATAATTTGCTAAAAGGGGGCATGAGCACTAGATAGGTCTCTGCAGCTGTTTATATGTTTGTCGATCTTTTGTGTAATCACTTTGCTGTTTCCAAATTTCCAGTGATGCTTGTGGGCAATTTATGACTTTATTAGGGGTGTACCATTCACATTTGATGTTACGTTTTTTTGGGATTTCAGTGTGGCATGCCACTTGTTAAAGAAACAAGATGGTGGAATCCAGAAAAAGCAGAACTCTGAATTTTTTTTCTGCGGAATTTTGAAAAACTTACAATAAAAAATTCAGAAGATCTGAACACATGTACGGTTCAAATTTCAGATTGCATAATGCAGGCTTGTTTTACACAAAAAATGGCTAGAATATTCATGAAAGACATTTTCCTGTTTATATAGTTGTTTTGTAATTTCTAGTGATGGCCACATACCATTGCGGACACTATTCTAGTGGGAATCCATGTTTCAAATTGCATCTGTCAAAAATCTTGCACAATTATGTGTTTTGGTTAAAACTTAAAACACTCTATAAAAGAAACATAAAGCTTTTCATTGGCTGCATTTTTTCTTCAATGGTAGCAGTCTGAAAATTAACAGCCTTTGCCTGGTTTGCGGAACCTTTACCTTCTGATTTATCTTTCAGTCTTCCATACCTATCTTGTTAATGTATCCTTAAAGCAGTGAAAGTCAATCATTACTTGCTCATATGAATAATAATTATCAGTTGTGAAATGTAACAAACAGCATAGTTTGTTTATCTTTCACCTTCTAATTTGCTCGATTCTCTATTTGCCCTACATGGCACTCTTCCTTAGGTTAAGCTGCATGGGAATGAATGGAAATGACAGATTTTGCTGGTTTCTTCATGGCTTTAAGAAAAGAAGCTGTTCAATTATTGTCTTATCCTTGTTCAAGCAGATTGTACCACTTTGATATCGTCATACCTTGGTTAGGCTCATAGTCAGTCACGTGAGGAAGGTAATTGTTCTCTGTTTAATAAGAAAATTGTTGTACACGTTTCACAAAAACTGGTTATTGGAACTTCAGACTAGATAGAGATAGACCTTCAAAATGCTGAACGGTAGGGGTCCATACAGAATGTGGACTATGTTTTAATCTAAAAGCAACAATGTCAATATTATATAATAATAAATGTAGGAATTTGTTCCTAGCTTGATTTTGTTGAACATACATGTCTTGCAGTGTGATATACATCAGACACTTTAAGTGTGTTATTTGGCTTGTCAGGGTCTAGCACTCCAAGCTATATTGCTTGTAGGATTCCAAACAGCCATAAACCATGTTTTAGACCAAAAGCAGCAATGACAATATTAAATAAGTATAGGAATTTATTCCTAACTTGATTTTGTGGAACATATTATCTACATGTCATGCTTCTATGTGATATACTTCGCATGTGTTATTTGGCTCCTCAGGCTCTAGAACTCCAAGTTATATTGGCTGAAAATCCTTACCATCAGTTACATATTAGTGTAATTGCTATACTCTGTTTTGAATCTTTGATTGTTTATGAGAGTTGTCTTTGTAACCCATGGAATAAAAAAGAAGTTTTTCATTTGACCGACAAGATGTTTCTTACGGTATGACAAGGATGCATTGCTGGCCTCTGATCTTGGCCTGAAACAAAGTAAGCAGCCAACAGAGTTCTTTTGCAAGACTCTGACTGCAAGTGATACAAGCACTCACGGTGGATTTTCTGTGCCTCGCCGAGCTGCAGAGAAGATTTTTCCTCCTCTGGTAAGTGTTTCCTTTAATCTTTGTTTGTACCAAAGTTTATTCTTTGACTTTCTTGTATAGTAAAAGTTACTGAGACCCTGATATGGAATTTAATTTCCAACTGTTACTGTTCGGGTGTAATGTAGGAGTACAGCATGCAACCCCCAGCACAAGAACTTGTGGCGAGAGATTTACACGACCATCCATGGACGTTTAGACATATCTATCGTGGTATGTATCTATTAATTAGATAGTTGTTGGCCTTTTTTAATGATTTATTTGAGAATTTACTTTATTTATGAAACATGAATAATTATTTAAAGCCTTTTATGAGAGGATTAGAGTTTTTGGACAATCTTTTCATCGAGGATGGGCATTGGGAATTTGTGTGGGTTATTCATATTTTTCTATACATCTTTATTGAGTTAAAGTGCACGGCTCCGATTTCTAATAATGTAACTAAGCCAAATCAGAACACTTTTAAGGTTTTTAATATGAGTTAATTTTTTATTAGAGTATGTCTCAGGAATGCATAAAAAACAGAGAATTATGTCTTCTTGTAAGATAATTAAGGAAAACTAACTTGCTGAACCTCATGCCACCTCTCAACATACTTATAGAACTGTGCATAAACCTCACTATGTTAGAAAGAAGAGTTACTTGATGTTACACGGACAGAAAAAACTAAGATATATATATATTTTTTTACTCTTTTAATGCGCTGGGTAAACTTTTTAACGTGACCGGTAGCGCTGGCGTGACACGCCCACCGGTACCACGGGGACGGGGGAGACTAGAACCCATGACCAACCCCCTGCAACAGGGAAGATTTAGCCAACCGAGCTAGGGCCTCCGCCCAAAAACTAAGATATTATTATTTGGTCTGGATTTTATCATTTTCTTCATCTTCTGATGATGGATCATATAGTTTGATCCAAGGTGTTGATTCAAAGATATTCAGGGGTTCTTGTCAGAAGCTATAAGTGATGTTTATATACTATTGTATTAACATAACCATCTGGAATGAATTATTATAGTTATTGTTTTTGATGATCCAAGATGACAGGTACTTAAATTCTTATGTTTTAGGAAGAAGAGTAACTTGATGTTCCATCTACAGCAAAAAAAATCTATTAATATAATCAACTGGAAGGAGTTGGTTAAAGAATAGCTATTATTTTTTATGATCTATGTGTGTGAGCAAGAAAATTTTCAAATATTCCAAACCGTGCCCTTAATTGCACATATGTAAGCACATGCTTAGTATTTATTGTATCAAGAAGAAAATATTTGCCCGTTATTTAGGACAGTGGCCCAGGTGTGATATCCCTTTTTTGGGATTGACTTATTTTGCTCCTAGAATTACAAATTCCATTAAAAGGAGGATTGTAGAATAGTAAGAGATATAACTTTACCCAATAAAATGTCTTTTTACAACATAATCCCTGATTTAGGTCCTGCAACACCAAAAATTAAAAGGGCACAAATATACATTCATAGATTAAATGTATTGTTAACATGATATAATCTATCTTATACATTTATAAAGAGGATTCCAATCCATAACATGTAATGTTTAGCATTTGACTTTCTTAAAGGTGGATGAAAGTAATATAAAAGGGTGTCCTAGGCCAACCCTAAGCCCAAGGACAGAACCTTGTCCCCCTTGGCCCCACGCTTACTGGGGTTTACGTACCTAGTGGGCCTCACCCTTACCCCTCATTGTAACTCATGCCCACTCCACCGGAGGCCTTATCTAGCGCCTTTGTATGATGTAGTCTACGCCCATTCCATTGCAGGACTTACCTAGTGCCTTTGTATGATTTAGCACAGTCCATTCCACCGCAAGCCTTACCTTATCTTGTGAGGTATGAATATAATGTAATTATATGCATGAATAACCGAACATAATATGTAACCAATGCAATCAATGTACTAATGTAATCATAATAATGCTGTCATCATTCTTATAATTCAGATACATGAGATCCTTAAGATGTGCATTAGTGATATTTCAAACAGATGACCTTACTTATATTAAAATATTAAATCATATATACATACGTACATATTTATGTGTGTGTAATTCTGACTTTGTTCTTACGTTTATATTTATTTATTTATATTTATATTTGTATATCATACATATTAGATCATATAAGATTCTTATTCTTAATAGAATTTAAATATCTCATTCTACAAACCAGTATTTAACTTACAGTATGATTTGCTGTCACCCAATGCTTTTTGGCAATATAAAGATTCTTTTACTTTCTTATTTCGAGTGCACCCGTACTTTCTTTCATCAGTAAAAATCTATTATCTTCCAGCATACTAAGTATTCTCCTGTTTGATGATCCCCAATTTGGTGATGGCTGTAGCATACTTGTCGTTTTGTCTTCTTAATGACTTGCTGATGATAAAATTACGCTCAGTTATAGTCAGAAGTAAAATGTTGTGTTGCCTCATTGTTTTTTGATCTGAAGAATATGAAGCCTGTTCTCTCCCTTCTCTTATATCAGCTCTCTTGTTTGAAAGATTGTGACTCACTTTTAGTCACGTCATTTTATTTGTCTTAATTGCACCATTTTATGTGTAACGATGATCATTGACTATATCAAATACAAAGCACATGTCATCTTATGCATCCTCTTAATGCATAGATCAAAATATGGTTTATTGCATAGTCAAGGAATGAAGTGATGGGAACCAATGCTTATTATTCTCTGCTGGTACTAGATCATAACCCGATGTTATTTGTTTCCTTTTCATTATAATCTCCGCTGACTATGCACTCTCTAACTCCCTTGTACCGCCAGGAGTAGATGTGTGTTGGGTATCCTTATGTGGAACATGCAACACACACAATCATACATGATATTCACCTTGGTTGGGTATGCCGAGCTTGGGAGACATATTCTCCACGGCAATCATTTAATCTTAAGTGGGTTATTAATATATTGCTCCATGTCATGTCTTGTGTATATTGTAATTTGGTTAATTTATATTTTGATCATAATTATTTATGTTCTTTATTTTTTAATGTATTATTTATATAATTTAATTATATATTTTAAATTTATCTTTATAATTGATTATCATAAGATATTTAATTAAAAATCCTATTTTAAGACAGGGATAGCACACCAGGCATATTATGGTGAAGTAGAACAAGCCAAAGATTCGCTTGTGCATCTTTATAAAGCCACTGGAACAATTCTTCAAAATGTACAGGTTATAGAGGTCCCTAGGCTAACCAAAGATTCTACAATATTTTAAGAAAATCAGAGGTTTAAAGATGTTTGAAACTTTGACATCATCACTCTGTAGACTGGCCTAAATCCCTGAGCAATACTTGAAGTGATGAGATTTAAGTTATGGTTTGTGTGTAGATTAAGAGCAGAATTTGAGAACTATTGGTTTCTGATATAGTAATATCCAGAACACAAAAACTGGATACAAGTGACAGTGGCCATTTCACTGTTATCTAAGCCACCATGTATTTATTTATATCTTAGAATAAGCTGAATGTTGCTGGTTAACCAGTCTGTTCCAAGTTTTTTATTCTTTTTTACTGCTTGATTGTAACGGTTCATTTCTGACTGATTGCAAAACATTTGTTGTTACAGGTCAGCCAAAGAGACATCTTCTAACAACAGGTTGGAGTGTATTTGTGAGTGCAAAGAGACTTTTCGCCGGTGATTCGGTCCTTTTTATAAGGTAATTGTAAAACTGCTATCCAGAACCGTTAGCAAATATTTTTAATGAATTGCTATGTTTTGAGTTTTATGATTTATCAGATTATCTCTATTTTAGCTTTGATACTTGTCTAGGGATGCTCTAGGTATAAATTTCTCAAGGCTAGCTATTTTAATGCATGTTTACATGCTCCCACCGTTTGTTATTTTATAATCATTTAATTTTGTTTCCCCAAAAGTAAGATGAAATGGGAAAGCTATATTATAAATAATTGCACCATTTCAAGAACGATATGGTCATATTCAGAAAAGCATAAGTTGCGTAGAGTTTAATGTATCAGAACATGTAAAGGAACAGAATCTGAAAGATCGCATTTCAGTTTTCAAATGAAGAGTGTCTTTAGCTACTCCAAACAGTAAAGGTGGGGATAAAAATAGCCTGGACAATAATTTTTCTAATTGCTAGTTACTGCCAGGGCTTAGGATGCATCATGTTTGTTAGACAATTTTTGGGGTTGTATAAAAAGGGGTTAAACTGCTCTAAATTAAAAGCCTCAAAGGCATCCTTAAGGTTTATTGACAGTGTTTGATTTCTGGCTTATGATAAATTTGATGGCATATTTTGTTGTTTGCTTCGATTAGTGCAAAATGGCGCGTCCTTGAAATTTGATGAGTTCTTAATTACGTTTTTTTTCTATGACCAATCATGAGTCACATTCACATTTTCTAAATAACAGGGATGAGAAATCACAATTGCTTCTGGGTATAAGGCGTGCAAATAGGCAACAAGCAGCTATAGCATCCTCTGTCCTATCTAGTGACAGTATGCATATTGGAGTCCTGGCTGCAGCAGCTCATGCCGCTTCTAACCATAGCCCATTTACGGTTTTCTACAATCCCAGGTTACTTCGATTTTCTTCTGCTATTTGATTGCCCTGTTTGGTTCAGATGTTGGTGGTATTTAATTTCATGAGAGAAATGAATTTTAGATTTTTGTTTTACTGCTACTCTTAACAGGGCAAGCCCATCTGAGTTTGTCATTCCTCTTGCCAAGTACACCAAAGCAATCCGTTGTGCACAGGTTTCACTTGGTATGCGGTTCAGAATGATGTTTGAAACTGAAGAATCTAGCGTTCGCAGGTAATGTTTGCATTTTTTAAAAAGCTAAAAGTAGTTAGCTTGTTCCAAAAAAGCATCCTTGCCATCACAAAGCATGGTTCGTTTGGTGGGAGGTAGTTGTTAGGAAGAGAAACATATCACAGTTAATAAATAAGAATTTATTGGAAGGCATCTTGTATGTTAATTTATCCAGGCACAAAATTGTTCTTATTTTCTATGAATAGATCAATTTGATTTCATGTCATTACTTCTTGTGACCAAGCTTTGTCAGACAATATATTTATAGCCTTGAGCAAGAAAGTAGTTGGTTAACATCATCTGATAAAGATGCAATTCTATGATAAAATAATTTTTGGACAGCGAGAATATTAAATGAGATCATCTCCAATGGGGAATCATTTTGCATTTGCAAACTTATATGCTGCAAAAACCTTGTATAATGCTATCTTCCTGTCTGGAGCAGATTTGAGATGCAAGCTTTAGTGCACATCGTCACGATTACAACTGTGAGATGTTGAAATAACATCCAAATATATGCATTCTAACAGGAAGGTCCTACAAATCTTCAGCAAAAATACACAATGCTATGGATTTGGATAAAAAGTTCCTCAAGAAATATATCTATCTTTAAAGCTTTTGTGGTGTGACAAACAACAGTTTTGGCTTCTTGGTTAATGTTTTTCTGTAAGTACAAAATTTAAAAACAATCTGTATATTAGATGAGAGGGCATATGCGAGTTTAGAGCCTTGAAATTCCATAATAACATTAAAGACCTTACAAACTCTCAGCAAAAATACACAATGCTATGATTTTGGATAAAAGTCGCCCAAGAAAAAATCTGTCTTTAAAACATTTGGGGTGTGACAGAAGCAAGAGTTTTGGCTTCTTGGATTAATGTTTTTCTTATAAAAACTATCTGTATATTAGATGAGATGGCATAACCCTAGAAGATTTCTTCTACGAATCAAACCATCTGCAGCATCTAAGAGCTTGTAGAGTCTTGAAAGTCCTTCTAAGAGCTTCTAGAGCCGTGAAAGTCCTTAATAACAGTGACATGAGTCTTGAAAGTCCTCCTAAGAGCTTCTAGAGCCCTGAAAGTCCTTAATAACAGTGACATGACCCAGATTGCATTAAAAACATTAATAGTTGAAACTTGATATTGCTGATGAATTTGAAAACCCACAGAGCAGCTTCTGAGGAGGCAAAGCATGGAAACAGCTTAATTGTGACTGCATATTATGAGTCTGCCAAAAAGACGGGCTCATCTTCTTGTATTTTTAACACAAGATACCATTTCTAGAAATATGGAAGAAATTCCTTAATAATTTGAAGGGGAGAGGAGGGGTAGGGGTAGGGGGAGGAGAAGCAGGATAATTTTCCTGGACGTGAACTTAATGAGAAGAGCAGTTTGCAACTGAAAGTTGTTCTTTGTTACCTGGAGCTTTGAGAAAATTCTCTCTTCAACTGCTTATTGGTTCATACTTATATTCTTTGGAAGCGCGGTTGGAATGAACTCTGGCAATTTGCAGAAGTAACTTTTTTATTATTAAGTAACTAGTGTTTCAGCAAATTAATCTGCATTTCTGTATAATGAGGTTTTACTTATTAATTTCAGACATGCATGCTATGCTTGTGCAGAAGTTCTGAAGATAGCACTTTTTAATGAAATTTCATAAGCTGTTGTATATTATTATTGGCTACTTATTCCATGATACATCTTGCTTTTCTTATTTCTGATTGATTAGAATAAAGTATTGGCTGGACTTATATGATTTAATTTGACAAGATTGTGAATTGAGTTCTCATTTTTTATTTTATAATTTAATTCATTGAACTCATACCATAAATAATACAAATCTTTAGTTTTATTTTATTGGTACTGATTATTGGGTTTGTACTTTGCTTGCATGCAGGTATATGGGTACCATTACAGGCATTAGTGATCTTGATCCTGTCAGATGGCCAAAGTCACAGTGGAGAAACATCCAGGTATTTTTTATCTGGAAGTTGGGTGGTATTTTTTCCCGTGCTTCTACTTTTGAATTCCTTGGCATTAACAAAGCCTCCTATATGAGAGCTGCATTGGTTTACTTACTATATTTCTGATATTTTATAGGTCGGATGGGATGAATCAAGTGCTGGTGAAAAGCAAAATAGAGTTTCTATCTGGGAGATTGAGCCTGTGGCAACTCCATTTTTTATCTGTCCTCCACCATTTTTCAGGCCTAAACGCCCTCGCCAGCCAGGGATGCTTGGTAAAATCCAGACTTCCATTTGGTTGTGTTTTTGATTGCGCACAGAAAAACTTGGCATGTTTGATTATATAAGATAAGTATAACAGTGTTGTGAGTTACTTAGGTCATGCTTGAAAGGCTAAAAAATTACTTACAATGCATTTTTATGGGGTGCTTTGCTAGGCCTTTTTGTTTTTATCAACTTTCCTATCATTGTGTCTGTAAAAGTGTAATAGCCTGCTAGTTTAGGGGCTTTCTTTGTGCAACATGAATTGCAAATTATATTATTCTTTTTGTTTTAAATTACTGTACATACATATGCATTTGCTCTATGTAGCTGCTCTTGTCTGGTATGAATTGCAAAAGCATTTAATTCTGTTTTTGTTTCAGATTACTGTGCTTGTGTATTAGCTTTATTGTTCTTCCTGAATAAATCTTATAAGTAGTTGGTTGATTAGCTGTGTTTGTATGGTTTCACAATTATTATTTGAATCAAGCCATTTATCTCCTTACATGCTTATTCTTTTTTGATTTTCATTTACTGTATCATTTCATTGCAAGAATCAGAGTGTTGGCAATTTTTAAACTAATGGTTTTAAGATCGAGAACTTCAAATTTATTTGCAGATGTCTATACTGAAGTGGAATAAATTTTGACATAGTGCATGGATCATAAAGTTAAAACACTTCCACAGAACTTGCAGACTTTGATACACTATCATGACAGTTCTATATTTTAGCTATTTTTTCACTTTCACAGAGTGTTCATGTGCCTAATGGTATGCGCTCCTAAAAATTTAAAGCATTGCTTTATTTTTGGGGCCTTTTAAAAATCTTTCTACTAATAGTTGACAGTGGTCACCCATAAGAACTCTAAAGATTGGAAAACTTGTGTTCATCATTTAACTTATTGATTTGTATTATCTGAGCATAAATATGAATTTTCCGGAAGTAGCTGCCTGGTCAGGCTTGTCAAATTTACAGAGAATTACAGATACCATTGTATTATGCAAGGAGGCAATAACTTGAAGGCACCCCTGAAAAAACAAAAAGCATCACTGAGCACTACAACCTTACCTAAAATCTGTTGTCTCTCTGAACTCTCTCCCTCAAATCAGAGAAAGGTGATAGTAAATGGAAATAGGGCAGTGGGTGGAACAAATTTATTAACCAACAGTGCTAAATTTAAAGGATGAAGAACATTCGTGTGCTTTATCACAACTTAAGTTTCTATAATAAATTATGATGGGATGGAGCATATTAGATTGTCACATATTTAGCATCAAACTAGGTTTATAATGAAAATGATTATGTGCAATTGATTGCATTTGACTACCTCTAATTGGCTTTTTCAAGTATTGGATAAGTTGGTTTTTACAGTTAATTTGTTTTCCCAAATAAATTTAAAATATATTTTCCCAAATAGATTTAAAATATATTTAGATGAGTACTCTCATTGAAGGACAATAGAGATAAGGTTGTTGAGGAAACTCAAGTGCTTGAATGGATTTTCAGGTGATGACTCAGAAATAGAGAATGCAATTAAGAGAACTTTACCTCGGTTTGGAGAGGACATTGGCATAAGCAATTACCAGAATTCTACAATGACTGGTGTCGGTTTACTTCAATGGATGAATATGCAACAAAGACCTGATATAATTACCCCATCCGTCCAATCAGACTACTATCGTCCTATGGCTGGTTCTACTTTTCAGAAACTTGGGAGTAATGAAATACCTAAACCTTTAAGTTCTCCACAGCAGTCGTTACAATCACATCATTTACAATTCAGTACTCCTCAGTCTCAGGAATCAGCACAAGACCAATTTCATCAATCACAAATTGGGTGGCCACAACAGCAACATCAAATTACTCCTCAGCAGCACCACCAACAGAATGTTCATACTCAGCAGCAGTTGCCATCTCAACAGTTGGATCAGCAGCATCTTCCGAGACAGCAGCAAATGCCTGCACAACAGGTGGAGCAACACCAAGTGTTGATGCAGAAGGTGAACCAGCAACATCAATCTCTTCAACAGCTACAGCTGCAGCCCACACAACAATTGGAGCAACGGCTACAGCAGTTTCAGTCACAACCACAGGCACAGGCACAGGCACAGGCACAGGCACAGGCACAGCCAACACATCAGCAACATCAAAGGCCACAGCAGCTACAGCAGCAACAGCCATCTCAGCAGTTGCATCAGCCGCAAGTACACCAGATTCAACAGCAGATGCAGCAGCAACAATTTCAGCAGCTACAACAGCAGCAAGTTCAGCAATCACAACAACAGCAGCAAGTTCAGCAATCAGACCAACAGCCACAGCGTGTCCAGCAGCAGCAGCAACAGGTGCCACAGCAGCAGCAGCAGCAGCCAACTCAGTCCTCTCAACAGTTTCACTTGCAGCAGACGCATCTTTCTTCACCTGTGCTGCAGCATATGAACAATCCATTTCCACGACCTATATGTTCTCAGCAGCAGCAGCAACTATCAATGCAGATACCTGAAGTACGAGGTCAGTTGTTAAAGTTAGGTATTCGCTCCCAAGCACCGGTAAACATGCCACAGGCCACAAAAGCGCATTCTGGATTTACTGAAACAGATGCCCCATCTGGTTCAACATCAACTTCTGCAAATAGCTACCCATTGCAGAATGGCTTTGCGAGGGAAAAACAATGTGCAAGTTTATCTGAGGAAAAGACTGCTTGTGCAAACCTACTGAGGCCCAGCACAGGTGGTCCACAGTCTTCAATGCCAACTTCTAACATTGTTGGCGAATCCCAGGTTACATCATGGTACTCTTCGGTTAAAGAATCAAATCAGTCTACATTCCAAAATTATCTGAATTCTCAGTTGGGTCAAATTGAAACATCATCCTCTTCTGCAGTTTCGTTTCCTCTAGCACAGGCTGATACATCTCTTCCACAAAGTTTATCATCTCTACCTCTCCCGTCATCTCCCTTTTTTTTCCGAGATGTTTCCCAGAACAGTGATATTCAGACTGACCCTCAAAGTAATTTTTTGTTTAATTTAAACATTTACTTAATTTTTATGTCCCTTCTAGTAGCTAGCTACTAGCTATAAATGAAAGAATGCTCAGAAGTCAGTACTATATTTCTGCAGGAACAATGGCTCCTACATTTGATACAGGCAAGGATATCCAAACACAGCTTTCTGCAGCAATAAGTTCTCAATCATTTGGTGTTCCAGATCTTCCTTTTGACTCAGGTGTTTCAAGTGATATGGGAATCAGTGAAAGTGGCATCTTGCAGAGAGGCTCATGGCAGCAAACTCCTGCACCTGTACGGACCTTTACTAAGGTTTGCAGTTATGACGATTGCATTGTTTGAAAACTTTTATACTCAACATAGTATAGCAAGATAATCACTGAAGTTTTAAAGCTTCTCTCATGACTATGCAAATTGATGGGCGTAGTAGATGTTTCATAATTCATTGTATAATAATTGCAACTGTTGGGTGCCATCATCTAATTGCAGTGAAGTTGATAGATTCTGCATTGGATGTAGGTATACAAGCTTGGCTCTGTTGGAAGGTCTATAGATGTTACACGGTGTAGGAATTATGATGAGCTGCGGCATGAGCTCGCTTGTATGTTTAAGCTTGTCGGCCAGCTTGAAGATCCTCATTCAGGCTGGCAACTTGTGTTTGTTGACAATGAGAATGATGTACTTCTTGTTGGAGACGATCCATGGGAGTAAGTCTTTGTCTTATTGGAACCCAAAATTTTAAGTTTTCTTTTTCATATTTATGCACAAATACTTACAATCAAGGACTGGAAATATTTATTAAACTTGTTGAATGTTTATGGTGCAAACTTGATTCCAAATAAGGGAATTTTACTAAATAGTAAGGACTGTTATATTTCCTGAGAGATATTGATGTCATTGTCTTCAGGGAATTTGTGAGCTGTGTCCGAAGCATCAAGATACTATCACCAAAGGAAGTCTTGCAAATGAGTCAGGAAGGTATGGAGATACTGAACACTTTACCACTGCAGCAACAAGCTTGTAGCAGTTCTGATGGTGGAATAATGTGGAGAGATCATTGTGATCAGAACTCTACCAATCCATCAATAGGATCATTGGAGCATTAATGTTCGGATGATGTTTTGCCCTCATCAATCATGGAACAACAGAAGTTGATTTTCTCATCAAAATAAATGAGATTCTACGCTGCAAGAAAACAGTATCTAGAGTTATAATCCTATGCAGCATATCTGAAGATGGCTCTACTTGGATAGATCTCGTTTCTTGAAATTTTGGTTAGTAGCTGGTTCAGTGTTTATGTGTTGTTCATTGGCCAGCCCTAATTCAATGTTGTGCCAGCATTTCAAAGTCTGGCAGGGTGACAGCTCTATAAAAATTGTCCAGGCTGGACTGTAACAGAGGCATTGATGTTTATTGTACATTTCTTTCAAGCAGGAGAAAAATATCTACAATCACTCGGTAACAGTTCAATATCAACTGTCAGAAAATCAGATATGTTACTGATTCTGGCTACATCGCAGTTATACTGTTTTTTTTTGAAATGTAACTGAAGTTGTTACAACATCTCGATGTGAAAAATGCACCAGTGGAACTGACTCGGGGAAACCTGAGTTAGAAGTATCTCCAGGAAGAATGATCGCGATCAGCTTTTTGAAATTTTGTTTAAGAATGCACATTACAACCTAATAAAGGTGGTTATGATGCAAATCACAGATCCGGTGCTGATGGTAGAGCTTTGTTGTGCAATACCAATAAAATATGTACCATATACTCCTGTACATACATCTCTATGGGATGAAGGTATCTTGTCTCAGTTGACAATTTGCCATTTAAATTGCGAATCATTTTGAGGGTTTTTCTTTTTCCTTTTATAAATTTTTGGGAATTCAGTGAAGTTCCACTTCAGCTGAAATCTTTTCTAGAGTCTACTCAGTGATATTTCACTTCATCCGAAATCTTTTGTAGTCTAAGCCATGGATCTTTTTCTCAACTTGGATTTCAAATGGAGAACAACAGTCTCCGAAAGAATACATATAATCCAGAAATGTAACTTGTACTGACCAAGATTCTGGATATGTACAAAATATTGGCACAAATGTAAAATCAAGAACTGCTTCGAATGATTTTCCTTAAATGCAATTCCAGTGTATGATGATTTTTCTTTATAATTCAATCGTGAATCCAAATCCAGCCTAGCAATGAGTACTTGTCTTTTGTACCACTTGTTGTTTTGAGTTGGTTTAACATGTGGTGCTATGGGACAAACCAGTGCGTACCAATACTTTTCAACAATCAAATCTTCTTGTGAAGTGCGCTTTGTTACAGAAAGCAGTGGGATTAATTGTTGGACTTGAGAACCTGACCTCAATCACGGGTTTAAGTCAATGGAACTTAAAGGATCTAATTGATCTTTTAAAATGTTCTTTACCCAGACTAGCAGAAAGCACCCATGTTTTTTGGGTTGTTTTGATAATATTTGAGCACTTGCTAAAGGTTTAACATGATAGGATAACAAGTTTATTTAATAAGTTGGTTACAATAGAACTAATAATGTGGGACACTACACGACATCTCCGAGCACTTGGCAATTGTCTTAAATGTAGTATGGAAATAAATAAGTAGATAGAGAAGAATTAGTGGAGATTGGATTCCCGGTATACTGTGAAAGGCCAGCTGGTAACGATATCAATGAACATTTGAAATCAGTGTGGAAACTTTCGTTCTTGGCAGGCTCTGGAATTGGGAAAATACTGATTATATTTTAATCAAGATGCATCGTTGCTATGATCTATCATTAACTAAAACCAGATATTCCTCTTGGCTATTATTTTGTCAAGGATGATGGTTGAATATTGGTAATTTAATTGGTTGAAGACACCGTGCCATAGTGTGTCCTTTTCTTACCAGTCATTCACTTGTGGCAAAAGAGTTAAGCTTGGAAGGGAGGGTGTAATATGACTAAAAAGGTAAGATGCTGTGTTACATCCTTTGGGACGTTCGGTAGTGATACCCCCCTAATGCATATCTAGCAGTTGTTTGCACAGTTTTATAATAAAGCACAATGCAGAACTTCTATAAATCTGTATATTTTCTTTCTTCTATAAATCTGTACCAAATTATTTAGCACCCATTTTTTATTGTACTACAATTGTTTTGGGAATTTGCAGAAAAGTGACATTTATCTTCTACAGGACAGCGTGCTTTTGTCTTGATTTTTTGATCACTGGTTTCTCCATAGAAGAACAAGAAGTTCTCTTTAGTCTAACTAAGGAGACGACAGCTAAAGGAAAGGAAAAAGGAAACAGGGAGAACCCAATGAGAATTAAAACCCACCCTCCAATTATACTCTAAATCTGGATAGCACCTTGAGGTGGTCTCGCAGAAAGTGAATAGAAGAGAATGGATCCCAACATCTTGAGGAGGTCTCGCAGAAAGTGAAATAGACGAGACGATGGATCCCTCCACAATGTGTAGTAAATGGTAGATGTTTGAAATAGGATGCAAAAGATGCTCCATGATCATTGAACAAAATTCCTCCCTTTAGGAAGAAATAAAATAAAATATGTATGAATGGGAAATCTCCCTATTCTTGAAAGGAATATGTAGGAATATGTAGGAAGAAAGCTCAAGATGTATGTCTTTGAAAACTGTGAAGTTGTCTTCATGTTGATTTTGAAAGTTGTTATAATGAAATTAAGCATCACTGAATATAAAAACTCAGAATCTGATGAAGACCATTGCAGATTTTCTTCATTGCAGATTATAGTTCAAAGGCATAGGTGCCTCCATAAAGGGCAAATAGATCTCTTTAGAATGTTGTGCCCAAGTATCCACACTCCTATCAAACTGCGAGGAATGCTAATATAAAGAGAGAAGAAGGGGATCAGAAGGTTTGCCCACAACTAAAGAATTGCTTTCATCAAAGAGAATATGTATGGAGTCTGTAGTGCCATCTAAATCCGAAACGAGGGATTCTACTAACAAAAAAGACACGTGTGGTAGAAATTGATCCTAATGAGTCAAATCCAAAAAGACATCATTGGAAGCTTTCAATGAAGTGACTTCGAATTTTGAAGAAGCAACAGTAGATGAGATGTTAACAAACGGATCATCCAAAAAGAATGCATTAACACAAGCTGGGGCAATAGAAATCCTGGCATCATTCATAAAAGTTGGGTCTTCCAGGGAAACACCACTTTCAAATGAAGAACTAATGTTTTCATTCAATTTACTAGATGATGGTCCAAGCAATGAAAGGGTACTCAATGTGCTCTATATGATGTACAATATCCTCAGAAATAGTATTTAGTCCATAGACTGTGTCATTATTGTTCAACAATGCATTTTTCTGCTCAAAGTTTCTTGCTCAAGAACATGTCCGAGGAGATAGGGGCAATAGATTGTACTCAACACAGTGATTCTTTATCCCTTCTTCCCAGGACAAATAGTTCTTTGAGGTCAACTTGACAAAAGAAGGATGAAAATAATTACTAGAAGACACAATTAAGCCCCTATCAAATGGAACTTTCTTTCAATTCACGTATACACAAAATCCAATAAGAAAAATCTTAGAACAAATCTCATTCTGCTTGAGCTCTTATCTTCAATATTTGCAAAATATAAATTTGTTGCTATGGTACCATGTAAGTTTTAGCTAACATGAAATCATTGGATCTAGCTACAAAAGAAAGAACAAGCATCCATTTAAACTAAGAAAAACTAGAGCAAGAATAAGAATAGTGAACTCTTTCATTAATTTACAAATGCATACAATTACAATATATAGACTCCCTCAAAGAAAAAAAAAAAACAATAAATAAGAATATAATTGAAAAATAGAGATATTCCTTAGTTAACTTACTAATTAAGCAACTACAATTTTATCTAGGTTGGCAACAATTATCCACAGAGTGAATAAAATAAACCCATAAATCTAGGAATATACAAACAAGTTACCAGTGTCTAAGAAATTATCACCAACACAAGAATAAGATTTCATTTGTATAAATGATCTCTTAATAAGTAAAATTTCATTAAAAATTTATGAATACTTACACTATGACCTCTGAATGTGTGATCTCTAACAAAACACAACCTGGCCATTATACTTATTCAATTCGTATCACACACCCCTTCCTAACACATCATAAATATAAGTTTGTTTTTCATTTTTTTTCCAATTATATACTAATTTTGATTTTAGCAGGTATGTGAGAGGGACTAGGATTGAAACTCATGAGCAACCAACTGCTACATTATGTGCTCTATACAATTAAAACAACAACAACATTGTGTGTAGATGGTAAAGAAGAGAGCTTTTCTTAAATCCGTTTTGAAATCCTATCCTTAAATTTAGTTGCAAGGGAAATGACTGTGTAGGTTAAATGGGCTATACAATATTGTTGGCTTTTTTCAAGTTGGATTTAAGCAACTACTTTAAATTTGTTGTTTAGATGTCTCTTATTGTGTGTACTAGGAAAAAAATCACCCACTTATTGTAACTCACCAGTGTAGACACCTAAATTTGATCACATAATTAAGTAATCTTATTTAATTATCTTCTAAGGAATTATTAATTAATTATTAACTTTTTGATTAATTTATGTTATGCTCTAGTTAATTGATTTAATTATTTAATTATAGTCCAATTAATAATCAAACGACAACCAATAGTCTAATTTATGAATTAAACACCTACTCCAATATTAAATTAAACAATTGTACATACTATTTAATTTAATTCCACATTCCCCCATCAATTAAATTAATTCAAATAATTAATTCCTTAAATCTTAACTAACCCTTAACTCAGTGGTTTAGCCTAATTCAACCCATGCACCAATAATTAGCTTGCTTAATTAAATAATTGAATTTATTTAATCAATCCCTCCACTTGTATTTCTCTAACATATCCACTTGCCAACACACCACCCCTTTATCTAAGCCACATCACCCCCTTATCTAGGCCTAATCACCTTCCTAAATCACTGACACAATTTTAGGCACAAATCAAGATTTCCTAACTCAAGCCTAAGTCTACTATCATGCCACATTCCCTACTCCCACCCACGTGTGCTAAAGTCTATCTCACACCTCTATTACTTAACCATCCCTCTAGAATTCCTATCCCCTCACACTCATTCTCCTTGCAACACTTATTGAGAGGCTATGGATTTGAGAAAACATAACCTATATGTTCACCTCTCCTTATATGCTAGCCCTCACAATCTCTCAGCTTTGCATCTTGGACGCCCATTTCCATTACCCTTGGCCTATAAATTGAGCTCTGCATCCTTCACAATTCATCCACAATCTAGAGTAAAATTATTATGCTATTTTGAGAGCCAAAAGCTACTAAAGTACTATTACCATGCTCACATTTTCACTCATAATCCATTGTTAAATCCATATTTGAAGCTTGAAGCAACACCATTGAGCACACATCCATCTCAAATAAATCTCTACACATTGGAAGCATTTTAGAGGACGAGGTTTGCACTTTCTTTTATTCGTTTTCTTCTAGTTTATAGGTGTTCTCATATACATTGTTATTGAATTAGCTTGTTGGATGTTTAATTTTGATTTCACATCCTTTGCACACTAGTTTTCATAGCATACATTTTGACATGACCGATGGGATCCTACAATAGGGCCATTTTTGTAAGAATTTTCCTAAGCTCTTATATCATGTAAGAATCTGCCTAAGGCAATAATGCAACACCAAGATCTAGAAGCACACAAGATAGCACAAGAGAGACAAGAGATGATCAAATGAAAATCTCAATAATGATCAGATGATAATGGATGAATACATCATAGAAGTACTAGTATATAAAGGCAATCAAGATGACTAAGAGTCAGCAACGAGATAAGCATAAAAACTAAGCACATGTCTAGCAAGAGTGGATTATCCTTCATTGTGCATGAAGGTACATGCAACAATGTGAGGATAAGAATACAAAGGTGTATCTCATAAAGAGATGTAGTAGACAACATGTGCTCAACTAAAATGCAAAATATTGTGTTGTCTACACAAACTCCTAGGTGTCTACATGACAATTAATATGAATATACATTAATCTAAGTAAACTTAAGTGTAAATAGTAAATACTTATTTACACTAATAAATTTTCTATCTAAGCTTTATTTTTTCTTTATTAAAGAACTAACAAAATACCTAACATTTGTGTCCTTTAGTGGTGTTTTTACATAGTTTCTTAAGTTTTGTAGGTTGAAGGTGCACGAGAAAGCTCAGATACCACCTGTAGTTCAATTGGAATTCACATAGTGAACCAAGAAGCATCTTCAAATCCATGATCTTTTGGCTGTGAGAACACTGATAAATAGGTGGGAACATGATCCCATGCATGCAGGAATGCCACCTAAAAACTTTAAATTTAAAGACATGTGACCTTTTTTATTTCCTATCTTCTGGTCTTGCTCTCTCTCAATCACGCCTTCATAGGAACACAAGTTGACCTTGAAGGATCACCCTTTGTAAGCCTTCTAGTCAGTTACTAATCTACAACTACAGGGACATTGTCTTCGTCTGTGGGATCATGCCTTTGTGAGAATGCTATGCCAATATTTTGGATGCGGGTTGCCAATTTTATTCCATTGTTTTTATTTTTTGCATTTGACATGTTTCCATAGTCCATAGGAATGCACTCCTGCAACTGCAGGAACACTTGTTGGACTTGCTAGAACACGTTTGATAGCTTGCTAATCAATTTATTTGAGTATGAAGGAACACGATCTTGGAACTTAATCATTTAGATAACATGTATCATAAATACTCGCTACCCTAGTCGTGGCCACTAGTTGGCTTGCTGGTTTTGTTTTGGATGCTGCAGTCGCTGGTTGACTCTCACTGCCCTTGTCGTGGCCACTGGTTAGATTTTGCAGGCTCTTTACTCGTGCTCGTGCTCTAGTTCGTCCAGGTGCTCTCTCACTATTTGTTGCTGGTTCAGGGTGTGGGAGTGGTGCCTTTGCCACTATGCCTTCTACTACTATTTTGGTTGGATCTGGGTCGGTTTCTCCTATGCCTTCAGGGGGTAAGGCTACCTCTTATGCTGGCGTGGCTGCATTTGAGGCGGGTCTTCATGGTGCTATTCGAGCTACTCATTCCGGGCCTTCTCATCCCCATGAAGTTTCCCCTGTAAGTGTATCAAACCCTATAAGGGTACTTTTAGACTGATATACAGTTGATGATATTTACAATACAACAGAAGAGCTCTCTACCTTTGCTGCTATTTTTTGCTTTCGGGGTTTTTGGCCCTCTCTTGCTAATCTTCATGCTTGGATTGCCAAGCATTGGGAACCAAATTTTAGATCGTGATGCTCACATCTTTCTGATGGCTAAAGGATTTTTCATAGTAAAGTTTAAAACTGTTAAAGATAGGAAGACTATTTTGTGCAATAACAGTTTTTCATAGCAGGACAGATTTACTCTTATGGCCAAACCGTGGCATATGGATTTTGATCTGCTTACATAATCCTTTAATAGGGTTCCTATTTGGGTCTGGATTTCGAATCTCCTAATGCATCTCTGGCTAGATTATGTTTAATAAGCTATTGGGGATGCCATCAGTGATTTTTTATATGTGGAATCAGATACTTCAGATATTCTCCATTTGACATGTGCTTGAATTCTTGTAGAGATGGATATATCAAAGGGCCTCCCCGAGAAGGTTTTTTTGGATTCCTCAAGAGGCTCTTGGACCCAAATATTGGATTATGAAGGTATCCCTTTTCGCTGTAGAAAATGAATAACAGGTCACATTGCTACTCATTGTGCTGCTGTGAAGACTAAATCAAGGCGACCACCTTCCTGGTGGTTAGGGACCTCTTCTGAACACTATACGGTGGTTAAGTCCATGGATGTGCCTCTGGATCCAGTGGATGAGCCTGCGGATGATTCCTCTATCAATGATCATTCGGTGCCGAAGATAGCGAAGGATGTCCAGACTCCTGGTTAGGTCCCTGTTCCTTCTCCTGCCCCTGCCCCTATATTGGATGTTCCTCCTGGTCCTATTGGGGGCCAGGACCCTGTACCCTCTCCTACCCCTGCCCCTGTATCAGATGTTCCTCCTTGTCCTGTGGGGGGCCAGTTGGCTACGGACTCTTCTAGGGAGATTGATGTTGCTTCTGATTCGCCTGGGCTCCATTGTTCAGTTTCTTCTGGGGATTGGATTGCTGAGGTAGCTAAGGTGGAGAATGGTTGGACTATGGTAAAAAGAAAGAAAACTAAGCCATTTGCTCCTCCTTTAGAAATGAACCTTTGATCATTCAAGGGAGGCTCTAAATCAAAGGGCAAATCGTGAGTTCCATTGTAGTATCTGGCTCTTAGTTCAGTTTTTTGCCTTCTTGCTGGATCTTTGGTTTTGGCTGGTGATAGACTTTTCTATCACCTAGATTACCCTTTGTTTGGGGGGTGACTAGTTTTGCTTTTGTTTGCTCTATTTTTTTGTTTATGTACTTATTGAAAATCTTTAGACTTGTACAGGGTTTCAGGCACCCTTCAAAACCCGTTTTACTTAATAAAAAACTTACATTTTAATTTAGACATCTAAAATGAACATTGCATGCACTCACAACACATCACACTTATATTTTTGGGCCTCTAAAATTTACAAGGCTAAAATCTACCAACATGCAATCTTGAATGCCTAAAGGTGAGTGAATAATGCTATGACAAACTTTTCAATTTGGGTATCAAATGAACTCATCTAATCTTGAATGTTAAGGGAGTAACACATTTATTTTTTGCAAACAACTTTCAATCACATACAAATTTCAACTTCAAGAAAGAACGTCACATGTAAATCACAAGTGTTTAAAGTCATAGACTAGAAAAAACTTAGGATTAATTAATCATCAATTTGGAAAGAACTCTTTTTGGTGTATTTGAAGAAGTGTTTTTCAATACTCCCATAAGCTTATTTACTTCTTGTAGATAGATTTTATTAATTAAATGATGTATATGCTAAAGAGTTGTCAGTAAGATAATGCACAACAACTTTAGGAGCACTTCTAGAGGGACCTATCCTTTGGGAACGCTTCCCTATTGGAGATCGATCTCAAATTGGTAATTCCCTGATTGGTATATAAATAAAGTGTTGAGTAAACTCTTACTTATGAAATTACGCTCAAGAAATGTGTGTTGATGGTAGCTCGAGGTAGGTGAATACCCATACTACAATTTTGGCATGGTCAACTAGGCTCTTAAGTGAGTCACACATGTACAAACTGATTGGGAGGATGACCCAAATCTTATTAAAAACTAACTTTAGCAAGCTACCCCATTATCCTTTGTATATTATTCATGGTGTAAGAGAATACAAGGGTTTTATGAAGATACTCACCATTTATATTTTCCTTAGTATAGGAATAAGGCTACTTGGGATTCATCTCCAAGAGTCGTTGAGCCTGTAGAAAGGGGGCTTTATTTTCCATACCTTGAAGGTTTGTTTAGATTTAATTTTGTTGATTAACTCTTGTATCAATTCACCTCTTAGATTGAGTGGGAAATAATGCACTAGAACTAGAAAACATCAAGCATGTGCTCCTCCCTACAGGCCATTGAATAACATTTTGAAGCTAAATTGGCCATAGGGATAACATGTGCTTGAAGTGTCTTTATTGTGATTGACCACATGAAAAACATACGTTGAACATACACACTTTGGTTCTATCAAAATTATTTTGTCAAAAGAGATCATTTGCATGTCTCTCTCATAGTTTCTTTGTCCTTTGAGGGATTTATTTCTCACTTGGCCCATTTTCATAATTTCCATGTCTTCCAACCTAAGTTAGGGTATACTTAACATAGTCATTGCCTAAATCTGAAAGTTGTTATCCAAATGCCAAGTTGAGTTTTCATGATAGATCAACTCAAGCCAAAGCTCAAAAAGGTCAAGCTCAAACCATCTCTAGCCTATACAGAATGAGAAGAAAAACTTTAGAGATTAGCACCTAAAAAAAAGCTTATGAAAGAGCTCCAAATTGAGAAATGAGGCATTAATGAGCCTTACAAATATAGTGGGATTACAATGTCTAGAGCATGCCAATTAGACATGGAGTTAATCATGGATTCATCACATACATGAAATATCCCCATGATGACTAGATCATTCAAAGTCAAAGTTGAACGATCTAGTCACCATGGGATAGTTCATATATGTGATGAAAATGAAACCTTTTGTTGGAAAATCCATAAAATAGGAGACTTGGGAGCTTTCTTTCATTGTAAATTAAATGGACGTAATAAAAAATATTTTCCGCTATTGAAAAATATTTATAAAGAATTTAATGGAGGAAATATGACATCTCAAAATGATAATGCTAAGCAAGATAATAGTAAGAATTCTGAAAATGTTACCACTGATAAACAAAATGAAGGTTGGAATGCAAGGAGTAATCACCTGAAGAGAACCCTATTGAGAATATTTTGGTTATTCATCATAATCCTCTCTATGATGATGAGTATGTGAATGTTCATGCTAAGGAGAAAGTGGATGTGAGTCCCAAGAATCCATTCGGTGCTAAACCTATATACATATATGTTAACAAAGAAAAAGTTAATGATGACAATGCCCCAATTCTAAATGCCTAGTAGTTAACTCTTAACAAGCTAAATTTGAATAGTAGTGCGAATGTGATTTCAAAACAACATAACTTGGATGAGTTCAATGGTTCATTTGGGTCCTCTAACCTAATGAAGAATGGTGCACCCTCTAACCTTGATAATCCTTGTGTTGGAAATAACAATGAGAAAGTAAATTCTGAGAGGGGGGTGAATCAGTACTTCATAACTTTAACCATAAAACATTCACCACACATCCATATCACAATTTTCATATAAACTAAAATAGCTAACTACACATGTTTATCCATAGCATGAAACAAATAATACATAACACAATAAATTTGTTATCCATAAACCCTCCAATGAGAAGGTAAAACTAGGGTGGGGATGACACCCACAAATATGTTGGAAGCATAAATGCTGATGATATTCTTATGGGGGGAGTATTGTAGATATGTTAATATAATGATATGTTACATTCATGATTGAGTTTTTCATTGATGTCAACATAGCATTTATCTGTGGTATCTATCAGAAGAACAACAGAAAGATCAAGTTGGTACAAACGGCTAGTTGAGTATTATAACCATCTAAGGTTATGGGAGACACTTCTGAGTATTTGGTATATGCAGTTAATATCAAAAGAAGAAAGGATAAGTCTAGAAGAAGTTATGTAAGTTTTGGTGATGTCTGTTCTGAGATAGAGTTTATAAAGGCATGTTCTAGTAAACTTGTTATATCTCTTAACAGAGTTGATATTCTCAAGATCAAGGTTGAGGAAATGGAGAAGACATGTTGAGGATGATGTGGCTGAGTTTTCTCGTCATAATATTGTGTGTATGGAAAGTTATTCAAGTTGCAAGGTGAAAGATTTGTGTTATCACTAAGTGTAACGTGTTCTTAATGAGGTCCTATAATAATTAATTGAGAAGGTCTAACAACCGACTTAGGGAATTTTTTTATGGACTCAGTATGCAGGAAGGACATTTTCCTTTATCATGGAATGTGATTGGATGGTTTAACAATTGATGATAAGCAATAGTAAGAGCGGAATGCGAAGTTAAGCAGAGCAATGCAAAAGTGAAGGAAACTTCATTGCCGATGTTTTGCTAAGTGATTCAAGGTTTGATATTTGTATTCAAGGTTCATGACCTGTTCTATAAGGTTTGACAGTGATTGGTTTGGTTGATAGAACAAATGAAAGAAGAACATAATAGTAAATTACTTGTTTGAGCAGTGAGCTCTTCTTGTAGTTGAAATTGCACGTTTGGGAAGTGGGCTCATCTTGCATACATTGTACTACCACTCCTAATAGGGTTGGAATCTCCTAACAGGGATTCAAAGTCTCCTAATAGGGACTTTATGTACTAAATGTTGTAGTAGACTCCTAACAGGGTCCATCCTCTAACAAGGAATATTTATATTAGTACATCATCTTGTGGGCATCATTCCCATCAGGTTTTTCCCTCTGATCAAGGGTTTCCCTAGTCAACATATCTGGTGTAATTGTCTATGTGCATTTTAATATGGTTGTTATTTACTTTGGTTGAATGGTTAAGTTTTTTCAAAGAAGATAAATGTTTTAATTATCAGATAACCAATTCACGCCCCCCCTCTTAGTTATCTTGGTGGACTATTGTTTCTAACAAAATATTCATTGTTACAATTGTAAAGTGTACCCAATTAAGATTACAAGAAGTTTGACCATAAACTATGATCTACCCTATGAAAGGTTTTCCCTCTTAAAGGCTTACAAATACTATTAAGTCTCACCCTGTTAAAGGATTTAAACACCTTGCTAAAATGTGCCTTGTTAGAGGACTTAAACTTGCAATAAACCAAGCACTCGATTAAAATATTTACAAAAGCCTATTAGGACTACTTTGTTAGGATATTTTCTCTACATCACTTGTTAGAATGATTCAACACCATGATCCTTCGGTTAGCTCTCTATTGCTAGATGTTAGATCTTCTCTTTCCTAGTGTGTACTTGATCCTTTTAATCATATATGTCTCCTCTATCCTATCTCTACTTTCCTCTGTTCTCTCTAACTAATTCTACAATTCATAACATTATCACAACCCTTCATAGCCACTATGAATGCTCTCTGTACTTAACATTCATCTCTCTTGCATCTCCTTCTCTTCCTACATGAATAATTTTTTTTTAGGGTTTGTCTCCTTAAGCAAACACAAGTTGGCTAGGGTTAGGTTAGAATCAACAGTTGATGTTGATCCAATTTTCTACTTAGAACATCCCTTAATTTGATTGGTTACATTCACTACATAGGGATTCGTAATATAGATCTATATACACCTTCTAGAATTGTAAAACAATAGTTGTCAACCCAAAAATGGTTTACATAGAAGTCATTACAAACAACTATGTCCAAAATTGTTCACTCGATAATTGAAGTTTTTGATGCTTGACATCCACTATATTTTTAATGCTGTAAGTCATCTTCTGAATGGCTTGGCTCATGAGTGACTCAACACTAACTATCTGGTTGGCACATACTGGTGCTCGACATTGACTATGTATATTACTCAGCATGTATTGTCTACCACCTTATGCTCGACATGCTTTGATCACTTGGCTCGCTCTGATTGCTCATCTTGCTCTGATCACTCAACTTGCACTGTAATTCTGCTAAATAATGACTACGTGTTTTGTCACTACCTTGTCAAAACTAATATGAGATTAACAATCTTCCCCTTTGACATGAGTTTGTATTATGAGCATAACTTAGACAATATTTATTTGTGACTCGAGTCTTATACAAAATTTGAAAACTTCAAAATTTTGCAAAATGGATGACTAATAGTTATACCTCATTCCTTCGTTACTCCCCCTAAGTAAATGTTCCCTTTCTGTATCTAAATCTGATACTCCTGATGAGTAGATTTTTTGTACTATGTTTCTACATTTTCTATATCTTGTTTCTACATACTTACTCTTGTTATACTCATTATCCCCCTTTTTTGATGCTTATGTCATGGGTGGTACACTGATAGTGTGTTTATCCAAAAATGAGTTATGGATCTCCATTATGATTTTCAATGCTGCATCCCAATTATTGCATGCTACCTCTAGAGATTGATACTGGATGTATAGCTCAATAGCAAGGTTAACTAGGCCATCATTAGTGGAAAGATGAGAATATTTCTTCATCAATGTTTTAGCATAGGATAGTTCCTTGTGTAATAATTTCATGTATGGGTGGGGTCAAAATGGACTGGATACTAATCAAAGTAGCCCTTATGTTTGCATCTTGTGTTTGTAGCGTGACTAGCTTACCTTGAGTAGATAGTAGTCTTTGAAAATGAGTTTGGCTTTGACCATGAGATAATTTCAATGCTGTACTTATGGACTTTAGATCTCCTTACATCTAGTCAATAGCCCTATGTACTTCTTGTGTGAATAAATTCACATCACAAATCTTTGTGTATAGAGAAAAGAAATTCTCCAACACCTTTTTCACATCCTCCATTTTGGTTGCTAAGTCAACCTATCTTAGTGCAACAACACTAGAAATATTTTCAAGAACTTTACAGTGAAACGTCTATTCATACCATTCTAGAAGTTTAACATTGTATTCTAGGTCTTCATCACTAGTCTTATCAACTATGTTGACTAGTTGCTCAATGATTGGTTTATCTTCTTTTGTAGCTGGAAAACTGAAAGCATCAAGAAATATATCTTTGATGTCATGAAGCACTTGCTTCTACTTATGCTCCCTTAGCAACTCTTGTTTTTTCTTCCTATATAGAGCTTCCTGTAGAATGCTCATCTTCTCAATGGTGATTGTGTTAAGATCAAACTTAGGTAGGTCAATCACCTCATTTAGGATAACATCTCCATAAGATATCTTTTTAGAGCTCCTTGATGTTTTTGCATTGGGCCTTGATATTTGCAATGGTGTGGCATGAGTGCTTGGCTTATGAAGAAGTTGACTATTAGTAGGAGTCATATAAACTGGTAACGTAACTAGAGTTTGGGTAGCAATTTGTTCCTCTAGAGCAGTAGTCACGTTCAATTCTTCAGACTTGTCAACCTGTCTTACTTCCTATTGAGCTTCAACTTGAATTTGTGTAGGTACAAGACTAGATTCCTGACCTAATTTGACTTTTTTTCCATCTTTCTCAACTATAACTAGGACTGGCTTAGTTGAAATGAGTGGCACTAGAGACAAACTAGTGTTCTAGTAATAACACTTAGTTTTTTAGTGCTTGTACTTTGATCTTTTGTCTCTATAGATGTAGGGGGTATACTACATGTGTCAATTTGTTTCTTCCCTGCTGCTACCACTGCTACCTTTTCAATTTCATCCATTCTCACCAATACATGATTTGTGCATAACTGTGATGCCATGGTGGAATCCTTTAGTAATTATTAGAAACATCCTTGATTTGTATTGAGTCATGTTAAGTCACTTGGTCTACATGTGGAGGACTGTCATTCGACACTCGTACATCTTGTACATTTTGTTCATCTAGATACTTTTCTTCAACTGTAGCCTCTTCTATTGCTACTTCCTTAGTGCCTCCCACATTACCATCCTTTTTTGATACCTCTTGTGCTTGTTCAATTACCTCTTTCTCACCTTGCTTAGGTTCTTGCAATTCTTGCTAACCTTTCTATTTTATTGTAGGAGTAGGTGAGCCATAAATAGTTCTCCAAATAATCATGCTTTTGGTTACCACATCCTCAACCTGCTTATTTAGTTTATGGAAAGCTCTATATTTGGGGGAAAATTTTGTTTTGTGCTTTTCCATAGCTTTGGTAATCGCCTCTTATCCAATTCTGGCATTACTTGGGCTAGAGTGGATTCCCTAATTAGTCTCTCTATTTATAAATTGTATTGCCATTTTTGCTTAACTTGGTCATATAGACTCTTAGGTAGTGAGTTGGCAATCTCAGTAGGAGTTGATTTGAATGTCTCCATCATCACATATATGGATTCCTCAACAATATTTTGTTCAACCTTTCCTAACTTATCAAAATCTATGTGTGCAAAACTAGATAAATATGCATTTGATTTTATATTGTCACACAAATTATCTAAGTTAGAGGAGGGACTGTGGCTTACCAATTTGAGTTGACTCATGTCATTAGAATTTGTCTTCTCCTTGTCTGACTTGGCCAATGGAGTATATTTTCTCCTTGCACATGTCTTCTTGGCTAGCTGGCTTAGCTCTGCTAAAGCAATAGTTCTCTTTCCTTTAGGTTTCTCAACAACCTTAACTTGCTTAGTGGTTGCCCTTGTGCTAGACTTGGTAGTAGGTACTACTGGCTTCAGTTGTGAAAGTTTCACAAGCTTCTTCTTGGGTTTCTCCACTTTATGCTCCTTAGCTTTTCTTTTTTTCTCAGTAGGCTTGGGTGCTCCCTCAGCTTCTTCTTCCTTGACACCTTCTTCATGAACTTCTTTATCTTCTCCTTGTCCTTGAGTGAATGCCAAAGGGGCTTGGAATTTCTCATCCTCTTCTTCATCTACATCATCATCTTCTTTTTCTTCTCCCACTTTACCAAATCTCTCCTTTAGCTTCTTCACAAGTTTATTCTTCTTCCTTACCACAAAAGCTATCTTCAAGTCAATTGCAATCCTAGAGATGGCTTCCTCATAGTTCCCAAATAAGGTGGAACTTTTATCTATATCTTTTGCTAGTAGAGCTATGGTAATTGCAAATGCCTCATCTACATTGATCTCATATGGCAAGGGCTTAAGCCATATGACCCTAGGAATAACTGCTTGCACATATGTATAATCAACATCAACTAAGAAGGAAACATTATTGTAATGTTATTGTAATGTTTCTCCATTAGTGACACTAGAATCCTTAGTCTCTATTTCATGGATTTCTTAAAATACTTAGAATAACTAGTAATCACTAACTCAAAGTTATCTCCAAGTTTCTCGATGAATTCCACAATTTGAATTGTAATAGACATATTGGTCTTCCAAGCAACTTTTTCAAATGTAGGAAATGTGTTATGCACATAAAATAATATACAAACTAGTAAAGAGCCAAATGTGCAAGATGCACTCCTAGTTTTCCTTATGGCCTCCAAGTTTTCAGATAGTTGCTGAAGTTGCAACTCGACAAGGTCATAGGTGTGATCTCTCTTCACTATTTTGTATCCCAAATCTATTGCCATGCAAGATACACTGTTTGGTTTGCTAGATTGAAAGAGCTTGTGAGCTATCACTCCCATAGCAAAGGAAATTAGGAGGTCTAAGATAGAATCTATAGATATTCCTCTCTTGTTCCATACTGCACCTGTGTTCTTCTTAATAATATTCTTTGAACCACTTCACATACTCTTGGGTCTATTTAGGGTAGGATACCTTGTCACTTAGTTGATGATCCTTTTAGTGATCTTAATTGGTCCATTTTCTAAATATATGAAGTCATCATGTATTCTATTGAGCACAATCTTGATCCATTTAGTCTTGAATACATTAGGGAAATCTAGGGTATGGGTTAACCCTTTCCTCTCTATAATTTTATTCTCTTCCCTTAAGACTCCATCATCAAAAAGTTGATTGTATGACTCCTTATCTCCATGTCTCCTATACTTCCAACTTTTCATGTATAAAAACACCTGACATCATGAATCATTAAGATTTTCAATGGTATCATCGTAACACATCATATAGGTGTCCTTTATATGCAATTTCAAGTATTGCTCAGAATGGTGGTTGTTTGACATCACTACTAATTCATTGCACATTAAACACTTCCTTTCCTTTCTTCCTAACACTTGCAGAAGAGCTAGCTTCCATATTTGATACTTACGGATCATGAAAATTCAAACAATGAAACTTGGCACCAGTAAAATACCTTTCCAATTTGATGAATATGTCGAGTTGCAGTTGAATTTGGTTTGCAAATGCAAGAATCTCTTGTTGCAATTTGTCTTTGTGCTCTTCATTCTCTCTTCGATCGCTGGTGAATGCAAATGAGTCAAGAAATGACTATATAACCCTTAAAATTTTGCAATAGACGTTTAATGCTTACACAACTGTATGCTTGGTCAATATAGGGTTTCCAAATCACTCAGCTTATACATGATTTCCACTATGCTCGGTTCACATAGAAAACTTGGACAATACTACCATGCCTTCATTACTTGGCAACAAATGAAATTCCATTCTCGCTTAACAATAACTATGAAACCTTTCATGCTTAGCAACAACATGAACATTAGCAAAACTAAGATTTCTTCTAGGTTCTAACCAATATAGTGCATCTTAATTCATGCATTTATAATATTTTAAGAACTTATATTATTGGAATTGATGTAAAATGTATCATTGAAATATTAGTCCCACACATACCTTTTGATTTCCTAGTTAGGGGTGATGTGATCCATTGGATGAAGAGACCTCATTTCAACTTGATGTGCTATAATCTTCCTTCTTCCATGTCTTGTTCATCTTCAGTTTGATCTTCTCAATATTGACCTTTTCTTTGTGCTTCTTGTTTCCATTACCTAGTGCTAGTTATCTAGTTGGATAGTTTCTGCTGATATGACCAGTCTTCAAATAGCTAAAGCATGTAGTCTCACTCAACCATCCATTGTAGTTGCCTCTAAAATGTGTTCTAATGCAATTCCTAGGAACATGTCCATATTCTTGACAATAGTGACAACTATACCTTGTATAGTAATCCCAATTGTAGGATTTTCTATTTTGTTGTACCTTTGTATGCTTGCTTGATGTCCAATTGGCATTAGAATTGAATTCATATGCTTTATGTCTATACTTCTGACAATTGTGGAAATATCCTTCAAGTCTCTGTGTGCTTAAGGTCTTGGTCCTGCATTCATGTGCCTGATGTTCTTGCTTTTTGCACTTATGAAAATAACCCTTGAATATCTACTTAGGGTTATGATTTGTATTGATTCTCTTGCAAACATTTGTTGTATGACCTAACTTTCCATAATTATGACAAGTGGGTTTATATAGTTCTTACCTTTGTTGTTTCTTTGTTCATCACTTTTAGATGATTTTTCTTGCTTAGTACTGGTTATCCCAATCCGATAGTATCATTGTTAGATCTAGGAGATCTCATTAGTCTCTTAAACTATTTGATGGCTTTACTGGGCTTATTGAACCTTTCAACAAGTTCCTTTTCTTTTCTTAGTTCATTCCTCAGTTGTTCATTCTATAACTTCAGGGTTGTGATCTCAATGTCCTTTCCATTCAATTCATGATTGACAATCATCACTTGATTCATTGTTTCCAGTTGCGTGTGGAAGATCCTTTGTAACTCTGATGTCTTCTCTTTCAATTTGTTGGTTAGTATTCTTTTTTCATCTTCAATGATGACTTTGTCTCCTCAATTTTCTTTTTTTGCTTGGTCACCTCACATAGCAATACTGATTGGGCTTCTCTTCAATTAGGGAACGATTCTTTTCCATTAGATCTGCAACTGCTACATCAAACTCACTTGAGTTCCCATTCTCAAATAGTTGATAGTGTAAAACTTTAACCATAAAAATTTTCCATCAAATCTGCAACTGCTACATCAATACTTCAAAACTTTAACCATAAAAAATTCTGCAATTGCTACATCAATACTTCAAAACTTTAACCATAAAAAATTCCCCACATCCATCTCACAATTTGCATGTAAAATGAAATAGCTAACTACACATGCTCATCCATAGCATGAAACAACTAACACAACATAATAAATTTGTTACCTAGAAAGCCTCCAATGAGAAGGTAAAACTAGGACGGGGATGAAACTGACAAATCTTCATTGTTGCAACTGCAAAGTGTACCTAATTAAGGTTACAAGAAGTTTAACAATAAAACATGATCCACCCTATGAAAGGTGTACGTTGTTAAATGCTTACAAAGACTATTAAGTCTCACCCTGTTAAAGGATTTAAACACCTTGCTAAAAGTGTGCTTTGTTAGAGGACCTAAACTTGCAATAAAAAAAGCCCTCGGTTAAGAGACTTACACAAGCTTGTTAGGACTACTATGTTAGGATATTTTCTCTACATCGCTTGTTAGAATGATTCAACAACTTGATCCTTTAGTTAGCACTCAATTGATAAGTATGAGATCTTCTCAAGTGATGCACTCTATTTCTAGATGTTAGATCTTCTCTTTCTTGGTGTGTACTTGATCCTTTTGATCAGATATGTCTCCCCTGTTCTCTCTCTTCTTTCCTCTATTCTCTCTAACTAATTATGCAATTCATAACATTATCACAACCTCCATAGACACTATGAATGCTCTTTGTACTTAGCATTCATCTCTCTTGCATCTCATTCTCTTCACACATACAGACAGTTTAGGGTTTGTCTCCTTAACAAAACACAAGTTGGCTAGGGTTAGGTTAGAATCAACATCTGATGTTGATCCATTTTGCTACTTAGAACATCCCTTAATTTGATTGGTTTTATGCACTGCATAAGGATTCATAATATACATCTGTATACACCTTCTAGAATCATAAAAAAATAGTTAAGTCAACCCAAAAATGGTTTACATATAAGTTTGTGCCATTACAAACAACTATGTCCAAAACTATTCACTCGGTGATTGAAGTCTTTGATGCTCGACATCCACTATATTTTCAATGCCATAACTCGTCTTCTAAATGACTCGACATACTCTATTTACTTAGCTCATGAGTGAAGTAGCACTAACTATCTTCTCGACACATACTGGTGATCGACATTGACTACGTTTATTAATTGACAGTAACACCTTATGCTCGACATGCTTTGATCACTTTGCTCACACTGATTGCTCAATTTTCTCTGATCACTCAGCTTGCACTATAATTTTTCTAAATGATGACTAAGTGTTTTGTCACTGCCTTGTCAAAACCAATATGAGATTAACATCTTGACCTATTATTCCTAAGGATATGTAACACCTCGACAAGAGATCCAAAAGAAATAACCTAAAGTTTTGCTAAGTTTGCCATTTTTTTTTTTGAACAAGAAGAATAACATACACATCAAACATAAAGTAGCGGAAGCAATAACATACAATCAACTAAAAGCATACATAATAGGTTACATTCCTTAAGGATCCCATGACATTGAATCACATTTAAATTTAATTAATACTAAGTCTAATGAATGCCACATCCATATGAAAGAATAATTAAAAGTCCAATGTCTTTAAATAATATACATTTGTTCTAAATGCCTCTTGGCAAATGAAATTCAGAATGCTCAATCATCCACTCTACATGTCACAGGGTGTGAAAGGCTCAAAGAATATACATATGTAGAAATAAAAATACATCATCCTCCTCGGATCCATAATAAAAAGTACAATAAAATAAATGAAACCATCCACCATGCAAGATATATCCATCCATCATAAAATATAATCATCCATCATAATGATACATAGATAGAATGAAAGGAAATGCATATAAGGAATGCTCCAGCCATGGTGACTATGGATGGATCTCAATGGTAAGAGTAAAAAGCACTACCACCCAACCACGTGGATCCTAAACGGTCCACTTTGACTGCACTGAGGAGATAGTCTCAAGTCCCAAATAGGATATCAAACCAAATATCAAAAATAGTCTCTAAGTCTAGGAAATCCTAAAAGTATTCTAACTCAAAGATTCCAAGATAAATCAACATCTATACCCAGAGGCACACAAGACACGTAGGAAACCTGCTATGTAAGTGAGCATCATCGAAGGAATCATGCTAGAGTTACTTTGGCAATCTCTTAGGATCTCAACGCCCTAGTGATCCCTATACGGCCACTAGTATCCTCTTGTATTGACAAGGCATACTACATATGCAAGGTCACAACCGAGCATTATCTCTACTCTCATCCTAGTCTGTATTAGCACTCAAGGCATGGGAGCGAACATAAAAATACTCTTATTAGGTTCATTTTACTCTCATTTAGTGTAGTGTTTTCACTTATTAAACAACTTACAATGGGTTACCCTCGCAACCACTTAGGGCCTCGACCCCATTGCAAGCCACTTCCTGACATTACATATAGATAACCTACCCTAAGCTCATGAAATCACAAATCAAAGAATCATAGTAAAATCACCTCAACCCTATGCAAGTGACTGAAAAGCATTAAAAGATAAATCAAAATACCCATCAGTTCTCAGCAAGCAACTGGACAGTATCCCAATAATACTGATCAACAACTCCAAATAGTTAAGTCAAATATCTCATAGCATAAATCTCGCTATCCCACAAAGACACTGAAAAAAATAAGCAATAATATAAACACACTCATCATAGAGCATACATCACATTACCATGGTTAAGTATAAATAATCAGATTGAATCAGCATATAATCACACTCACAGAACCCTGGAGCCTCTGGTAAATGTCCTAGAACTGATCAACAATCTAGTCAATCCCAAACCCCAAACATAAACATCACACATAAGACAAGGTGTAAGTTCATATTTTGGTTTGTTTTGAAATCACATGGTTGAGTTAAATATAAGGTTTCCATTTTTTTTAATTTTCAGAGTATGCTATCAAGTAAAAATATTGTTCATGTTCCCTATAGTTAACCCATGTATTTGTTTGAATAAAAATAAGGATTTACCCCGATAATATTTTAAATCAATTTCCTAAAATACTCTAAGGGTAAATATTTGATTATTTAAATCATTAAATATATAACTAATGATCTTTCAATAAAATAATTTCAATTTTATAAAAAAAATCATTATCATGATAAAATGAATCTAAACCCATTAAATACCCCTCTTTTAAAGCTTAATTAAAAATTATCAAATTTAATGACAAGTTCATTAATTAACATAAAATAATTTAAATTATATATAATTAAAATATATTAAATTTAATTATATATATAAAATAACTATGTTATAATTAATTATTAATAATGAAAATTAATTAATAAAATTTTCTTTAACAAATACTGTTTAAAATTGTTAATAAATTACATTAAATTAAAATTAAATAAATTAAAATTTAATAAAACTAAATTTCAATTTTTTAAAAAAATATATCAGAAAACTTAAAAAGGCTGATAGCCTTCCCTTAAAAAGAGTTAACTGCGGCATGCCTACTGCCATAGGCCTGTGGCCGTAGTGGTATGCCATACCAATGTTGCCGCAGTTTGCAACAACAGTCGCACGGCTGCCGAAAATGGCAGGGGTGGGGGTGTGGTCAATCCACCCTCCCACCAATTTTTTTAATATATTATTTGCCTTACAAATTACATTTTTGTTAAAACGTAAATATAGATACTTATATTTTTTTATAATTTATTTTATAAATTTTGTGCATACAAAACCAAATTAAACAAATTTATGCATAAAACATATATTTTTTAAATCAAAATCCCAGCATTAACTTGATGGAGAAAATATAGCGAACCCACCAATATATATTTTTTTAAAGAAGATTTTCTATTTAAATCCAACCCTTTCCAGATTAATTTCCTTTCTTAAGATCTATCAATAGAGGGCTATACTGATCTTTTAATTTTCCCTTATATAGAGGATTACATACATACAAGAAATACACACCACTAAAATATTCATTTTCAGATATACATTCAACAGACATGATGAATACAGGAAGGAAAAAGCGTAATAAATTTAGTGAATAATCACAAGCATCTACCTAGACATTGATGCTAATTACTACGCCCAAGAAAATTGTAGAGAAATTCCTCCTGTCATAACCTTCCCTTTCCGAAAAATTTCTTCCTTCTCCAAAATTCGCTGTCCCTCAAAAATGAACCTCGAAATTGTGATATGGAGTTCTCTCCCTAAATTTGGGGCACTAATTGTGTGTTCACCCTAGATAATTCCTTGCTCACCAAACTTCAACTCTAAATTAGCTTTTCTTTATCTTTCCTCTTTCTTTTCTTTTTCTTTTCCATTCACATTTATTGAATTATTAAATTACTTTATTTGATTTTCACTTGGCTTCTTTTTAAATTAATTTATTTAATTTAATCTCATGCACACATCATGCAATCATGAAACTTTAAATAAATTAATTTCTTTTCCCACTTCTAAAATTATTTTTGAATGTTTAATTGATAAAACATTTATTTACTTAAACAATAATATTATTTAGCATTTATTTAAAAATGAGCTCTAAATATATTATTATTAAATTAAATAAATATTATCACATTCTAAATTTATTCTTAAAACTTCCATCTTCAAATTTAATTCTTTTTATTTAATTAATTTCTCAATTAATTAAATATAGTTAAATATTAAAATATCATAATAATTTTCCATTAAATTAAATCATTAATTTAATCTTTTAATTAGACAATAATATAAAATTCATCAAGGACTCATAAAATAAAATACAAAAACTCATCATAGAAAAGCACATAAAAAATCAGACTAAAGGGTTATAATCATGAATTAACGTCATTTGACACATTCAGAATGTAATCGACTTAGATACTTGTCCTAATTTTTAAAGACAAATGGCTTAAAGGTTTAGGATTTGGACTTAAGAATTTATCTTCCCTCTCTTACCATTAATATAATGCGAAAGGGTACGCTCATCCTGGCAATTCAGGGAAGTTGATACCTGGTACCTACAACCTGCATAAAATCCATGCATGTACAAACACAATATTCTAAGCTAAACAGGCAATGGTAGGAAGTAGTGCATTGTGTAGATCCCGACTAGCAAGTGACTACGACTCCCTTCTTTAACCACATCAAAAATACCATACATAAAGAAAACATACACACACACACACACCATACACATGTAGTATGGGGTAAGTATCCATAAGAGAACACATATGATAATCCATCTAACTAATAATCATCAATCACTAAAAATACTGTAATAATCATCATGTATACATGAATTATAGAGTACCAAGTAATCTCATCATAAATCACTAAATCTGAAACAATATATGATAATCTCAAAACAATGCTACTAATCATCAAGCATAAAACTAGCCTAAAATAGTTTGACAATGATAACATAAATGTAAACTAGGGGCAGGCACTACATCCACCCTTCTAGACTTAGGCTTACTCTTGGAAGCCTATAAACAAGTAGGGATATAAATCTCATAATCTAGATGCATCCCCCCAAGTAGTTAATGAGTCATTAGTAGGATCCCATTGGACCCTTACTTGCTCTATGGTTTGATCCCTGAGGGTCAACTCCCACTGTTCCAGAATGCAAATCGGCTCCAAAACTAGCTGCTTGTCCTCTACTTGCAACACATTCCAATCAAGAAAATGTACCACATTAAGAATATACTGCCAAAGTACTGAAACATAGAAATCATCATGAATGTGAGCTAGGCTGGGTGGTAAAGCAAGACGGTAAGCAACTAGACCAATCCTCTCAAGAATCTCGAACGATCCCACAAAGCAAGGTGCTAGCTTCGAACCCTTTTCATAATAGATCAGACTCTTCTGCAAGCACACTCTCAAGAGAAATTTCTCTCCCACAAAAAACTATTTATCTATCCTATGAGAATCGACATACTTTTTTCTGCCTATCCTATGCCATAGTCAAGTGCTCTTAGATACACACTACCTATTGCTTCATATCTCTAAGCATCTTAGGACCCAACATGATGTGATCCTCAAGACTATCCCAACTCAAAGGTGTATGACAAGGATGACCATATAAAGCCTGGAACGGTGCCATGCCAATAGAACTGTGATATCCGTTTTTGTAGGAAAACTCTACTAGGTAGAGATAGTCCTCCCAATGATTCTGCCTATCCATCACATACATCCTCAACATATCTTCTAGAACCTGATTCACTCTCTCTATCTGGCCATCTATCTCTGGGTGATATGCTAAACTAAAATTTAACTGCACTTCAAGATCATGCTATAGTGATGTCCAAAATGCGAAAGTGAATATAGGATCCCTATCTGAAATGATCTTTCAAGGAATACCATATAGTATCACGATGTCATGCATGAAGACAATAGCTATAGAAGCTGCAGTGTAGGAAGACCTTATCGGAGAAAAATGTACCACCTTAGTCAACCAATCAATGGTGACCATGATAGCATCATGATGATGAGCAGTGATAGGTAATCCTACTATGAAGTCCATAGAGATGATGTCCCACTTCCATGAAGGAATGAGATTTGGCTACAAAAGTCCTACTGGATGTTGGTGTTCTGCTTTGACTCTTTGACACTCAAGGCACCTAGTTACAAAATCAGCAATGTTGTGCTTCATCCTTGTCCAATAGAATAAACATCGCAAGTCTATATGCATCTTCTTGACACATGGATGTGATGAATATGGTGCACGATGGGCCTCTGATAGGATCAATGTATAGAGATAATCCCGTAGCAGTACATAGATCATTTTTGAGTGTCTCAAAAGGCCATCTAACTCAAGAACATAGTCTGAAAACTTACCCTCCAAAGGTCTCCTTGAATCTATCTCTCTGCACACCTCTTGATACCAAGTATCAATAGGGAGTGCCTGAAGTATCTAGCTCCTCAAATCAACACTAAGAGTCATAGATAATGTAACATGTCTCTTGCGAATCAAAGTGTTAGCGACCATGTTCTCCTTCCCCTAAATATACTTCACCTCGAAGTCATACTCTATAATGTCCCTTGATTGACTTCTTAAAAAGTTAGGACAATTATCTAATTTAGTAATTTTTTATTACATGTTATTGTTATTGTTAGAGGCAATTTCCTATAGGATTTTAATGTTGGATTGTATGGGGAAGATAGATTGTCCCTGATTTACTATGACTTTATCAAACAATGATTCCCTTATTATTTAATAATAATGGTACATATATCTTTGATGCAAATTATGATATTCTTCCTATCAATGTTTGTAGTTTCACTGTGATAATCCTTTCTCTATGCTTGTTATTCGATGATTTTAATTATTTAATTGCTCATTTGAGAATATATATATTGTCTCTTACTAGATGAATCAATGTAACTTGTTTATTATTCTCTAGTGTCTCTGCAACATTGCTTGTTCTCTGGCTCCTCCTTTCTATTCCCTCTGTCCTCTTTATTCAATGTCTCAAAGTGAAAAATTTGTATTTAGTTTAACTACTCTTCGATGCTTACTTTGTTGCAATATCCACTCTGACTAGTATGTATTTATTTGGTTATGTGTTTATTTGTATCCTTTGCTAACGCTTCAATGAAGAATTCACTCTCTACAGTGATTAGTATTTTTGATAATCTCAAACCAATTTAAATGATGTAACCTCTGTAGATGTAAATGTGTGCTTTTGCAGTTTATGAATTAGTGCTCTTTAGTTCTCTATATTTGATGTTCTTAGTAATACCTTATGGCCACTGCCTCTATATTCAAATGAGGTTGTTGCAGATTCAAGGGAAATGGATATCGACGTTGCTTATGATGACTACGTTTCTTGTGATGGCTTATAGATTCCATTTCAACAGTGATCGGCTCCTTTTGTCCTATGGTGTGGTGCGATAATTGAGAATTGATCAGTCGTTTCGATGAACTCCTCCCGAGACTTGAGTTTGATGACAAGTCTGACTCTAATTTATCCCCTGTTCAATAATGACTAATAACATATGCTAATGCTGAGTATGGGAAGTCTATTGGGAGTTATGGGCATTTACAATAGCAATATTTGAAAAATATATTAGTTATGCTTTGTTCACTTGCTTCTACAAATAGTAAACCTTTAGATATAATCCACTTGTTGATGCCCTGTAGCTTCCTTCAAACAGACCTATCATCCACTAAATATATTGTAAAGCATGAAGGGTCATGATCTTTAGACTTGGTTGCCATCATTTAAAATATTTTTATATGTATAAATAGTTTGTAATGTTTATGTTAGAATCTTTGCTAAGGTTTTGTCACTTAGAGATTTAGTTTATGTTATTCATTCTATAATATTACTATATAACTTGTATATATAATTTATTTCATTTTTATTATAATATAATTATAATTATATGAACTCTATTTTAAATATATCAATTATTTATTTCAATAGCCCTTAATTATTTGATCTTTTATTAGTTTCTTATTATTAAATTATATTCACAAAGTGGGGATAAATGTCTGATACCATTTATAATTATAAATTAGATTATAATTTATTCTATTGTTAGTTTATTTTATTATAAAAATTTATAAAATATGGGGGACATGATAGTCTGCCCTTCCTCAAATTGCTTGTCCTCAAGCAATACGATCCTTTAGTATATCTCCAATCTTGAAATGGAAGTTTCAACATTAGGTTAGAAGTGTAATATGTTTATAAATAAAAAACATATCATTTTAAAAATGTCTCATCATCCTACTTAGATTTAAAAATTAATTCAAATAGAACTTATATTTATATAGTGTAGCCCTCTCATGCTTGTCGATATGCATTTCTTAGTCAATGTTGAGTCCTAATGAGTAATCCTTATAATGTTTGATAGAGACCTTAGGCCTCAATGGAAATCCCTTCAGGATTACTCCTCTTTATAATATTTTGGCGAGACTTTATTTTATCCCAAGATCTCTATAATATTTTCTTTGTAATGGGGTGCCTTAGCAGTTCTCCCATAATCACTGTGTAGTGGGGTGCCCTACTAGAAATTCTCCCTTTACTATCACTATGATAGGGTGCCCTCAGCAGTTTTCCCTCAACTATTCCTGCAATAGGGTGCTCTAGCAGTTCTCCCTTGATTATAGAGCAATAGGGTGTCCTAATCACAGTTCTCCCTACATACCACTACAATAGGGTGCCCTAGCTATTGTCCCTTAATTTAATTCTTCAATAGGGTGCTCTAGTGGTTCTCCCTTAATTATAGAGCAATAGGGTGTCCGTACCATAGTTCTTCCTACATACTACTACAATAGGGTGCCCTAGCTATTCTCCCTTAATTTCCCTCTTAGGAAGGTGCTAACAATGGGGTGTTATTAGTAATTCTCCCTTAATCGCCACTCTTTCCTTTTATTTAAATTAAATATTAAAGTTCTATTAATAATCATGAAAATATGTACATATATGTATTGTTATATTTCTAGATCAGAGTATGACCAAAGTTGAAATTCCTCAAAGCTCTTATGATCCTCTCTTGATCACCTTTCTATTTCTTGTTCTAAAACCTATTCATTATTTATTTCTTGTGTTACTTCTATTTTATGGAGTTGACTCTTCTTGTCACACTTATGTCTAGGCTCCCAAGGGCCTTTGCATCTGAAACATATGCATCTCTTCAATTTATCCTCTTTTTTCTTTTGGGCTTCCTTACTCAGGCATTGGTGTCCTCTGCTCCATTTTGCTTTCCAAAAATAACATTCTCTCTCTTTGGTCTTTGCGTGAGTCTTCATTTCTATGCTCTGTCTTTGTCAAGAAATTTTTATATCTTTCTTTTGATGAATTTGATTCTACCACTATTGCCTTTCTAATGGCTTCTTCCAAGTTTTGTAGCTCATGTGGTTTAATAGAGTTCTTGGTGGAGTCTTTTAATCCTTCTATAAATATATGAGTGAGTCTCTTTTGGGAAAGGTCTAGAACGATAACTAACAACTCTTGAAATTTGCGAGCATAGTCTTCCACTATTCTAGTTTGTCTAAGTTGAGTTAGTTCTTGGAAATACCATTCGATATCCTTATCATCAAACCTATTCATGGGCTTTTGGGAGAATTATTCATAGGATTTTACATCTTTATGTCCCAATGAGATACACCCATGGGTCCACCAATCATGTGTTGCTCCCTCTAGATGCACAATAGTGAATTGCAATGCATCTTCTTCTATCATGGGATTTAAAAAATGTGTTTAATTTTTCTAACCATTGGCGCAGTGTAGTCTTTTCTGAACCATCAAAATGTGGAAGCTTAATTTTATTGATTTTATGTTTGAGTTCTTCATTTGTAGTCCTTCAAGATGTCTCCCTTTATTTATCATCACAAAATTCTTTGAAAGATATTACTTCTCTAATGTTAGGTGCTAGAGCTACGTATGCCCTCACAATTTTTTCAGTCCTAGTCATTGGTTGTTCTATTCCATCTTCTTCTCTTGGTAGTTCTGCTCTGCATAAGAATGACGGTTGTGGTATTCCAGTTGTAGAAAATACATTATTATTTTTTGAGTGAGTAGAGATAGTCTCTCTTGCTTGGTTGGGTTGACCTCTCAAATTGTTGATAGAATTTCCCATATCTTGTAATGCTTGATTCAATTTTTCCATTTCATTCAATATGGTTTGGTTGGTTTGGTTATTTTGCTCCATATAGGATCTCACCTCATTTTCTAAGTCATTCATTGTTGTTTTATTTGTCCTCCTCTCATAAGTTTCCATAAGTCTTCACTCACAGGATGGTAGGATTATGCTCTGATACTACTGTAATGTCACTTAATTGACTTCTCAAAAAGCTAGGACAATTATCTAATTTAGTAAATTTGTATTACATGTCATTGTTATTGTTAGAGGCAATTTCCTATAGGATTTTAATGTTGGATTGTATGTGGAAGATAGATTGTCCCTGATTTACTATGACTTTATCAAACAATGATTCCCTTGTTATTTAATAATAATGGTGCATATATCTTTGATGCAGATTATGATATTCTTTCTGTTAATTTTTGTAGTCTCGCTGTGATAATCCTTTGTCTATGCTTGGTATTCGATGATTTTAATTATTTAATTGCTCATTTGAGAATATGTATATTGTCTCTTACTAGATGAATCAATGCAACTTGTTTATTATTCTCTAGTGTCTCTGCAGCGTTGCTTGTTCTTTGGCTCCTCTTTTCTATTCCCTCTATCCTCTTTATTCAATGTCTCAAAGTGAAGAATTTGTATTTAGTTTAACTACTCTTCGATGCTTACTTTGTTGCAATATCCACTTTGACCAACATGTATTTATTTGGTTATGTGCTTATTTGTATCCTTTGCTAATGTTTCAATGAGTAATTCACTCTCTATAGTGATTAGTATTTCTGATAATCTCAGACCAATTTGAAAGATGTAACCTCTGTAGACGTAAATGTGTGCTTTTGGAGTTTATGAATTGGTGCTCTTTAGTTCTCTATATTTGATGTTTTGATTAATACCTTATGGCCACTGCCTCTGTATTCAAATGATGTTGTTGTAGTTTCAAGGGAAATGGATATCGATGTTTCTTATGATGACTATGTTTCTTGTGATAGCTTATAGCTTCCCTTTCAACGATGATCGACTCCTTTTGTCCTGTGCTGTGGTGCGATAGCTAAGAATTGATCAGTTGTTTCGATGAACTCCTCTCGAGACTTGAGTTTGACGATAAGTTTGAATCTAATTTATCCCTTGTTCAATATGGACTAATAACATATGCTGACATTGAGTATGGGAAGTCTATTGGGAATTTTGGGCATTGACAGTAGTAGTATTTGAAAAATACATTAGTTATGCTTTGATCGCTTGCTTCTGTGAATAGTAAACCTTTAGATATAATTTTCTTGTTGATTCCCTATAGCTTCCTTCAAATAGACCCGTCATCCACTAAATATATTGTAAAACATGAAGGGTCATGATCGTTAGACTTGGTTGCCATCATTTAAAATATTTTTATATGTATAAATAGTTTGTAATGCTTATGTTAGAATCTTTGCTAAGGTTTTGACACTTAGAGACTTAGTTTATATTATTCATTCTATAATATTACTATATAACTTGTATGTAAGGAAACTTGGCAATAAAGAATATAACCATTTCCACATAACCCATAATAAATCTAAAATAAACACGGAATTAAAATCCACATGCAAGAGAATAGACAACATACCCACAAAATTGTGACACAAGATATACCCTGGGAAACCCTCATTGAGGGAAAAACCCAGCCTCCAAAAGCATCCATCACCATGTATTATTCAACAAAAATACCATTGCCATACAACCATGGAAGCCTTCATGGCCATAGCCACAATCGAGCAAACTATGTGAACAAGCATGAATCCACACATCCCATGCCATGCTTTCAACCTTCACAAATGCTCCCTTGGCTAACCTGTCAAGCCTTGTCCTGCTCGACTCTTGCCTTTTGTCTTCTCCTTGTCACTCTTTCTTCTCTATACAAAAACTACCCTTGTGGCTGCTTATATAGTAGCAAGCCCCACAAAACCACTAAGTGGTATTACATAAACCATGTGCTACCTAACTCACTGACCCCACATTTAATATTGGGCATTTAATTCTTTTCCCCAATATTAAATAATTACATGAAATATTTTCACAATGTTACAATACAACTCATCAAGAATATTCCATGGGAATCTTTACATGTTGCACTTCCATCTAGGTGCAACATTACATAATAAAATAAAATAATAAAATAAAAATATTATGCAATGTGTGCAACACCCATTATCTCAACAATCTCCCACTTGTTGTATACATTGCATAGGGTCAATCCGTAGCCACATAAATGAACAAGGGAACAATCCCTCCCAGCACATCCACCATCATGGATCAAAATACACCAAGTGCTCCATCCTGGTACCCGCAACAAAATCAAAGTATCTAGCATCTCGAACATGAATGATCTCACCTCCTATTATGCCACTCCCACTGGACATACATAGAAGCCATCCAAAGAGAAAGCCACCCAACCTGTCGCATTAGAAGATCATAAAATCTTGTACCAACTGAAATTCCAAGCACAAAAAAAACCTGATCCAAAAGTAATCACATGTATCCGTAGTTGTCAAAATATCCATAGCTGAAATAGCACCCACAGCAAGTGCCAAACCCATCCAACTATCCATACCTCAAAGGTATAACAAGTGAATCTCATATCACTAACATATCCAATCTACAACCTGCAATCAAAAGCCTCAAGAGCAATACCTGCCACATATATACCAAGAAGCTCCCACTGCAAAAGATAATGTCAAATCTATAACCAATCCACTCAACACATCTCAAAGAAGTGAATCCATGTAGTATCAAGGACATCCACAATACATAATCCAATATCCTGCAAGAATAACTCTCATAACAAGTCTCCAATAGTCTCCAAAATTCTCCACAACCAACAAAGGAAAGAGATAAAGGAATAAACATGTCATCTCTCACATGACATACATGAGCACAAACCAGTGATCACAATCTCCAACCAATCTCAAATCCAATGTAAACAAAACTGAACATCCAGGAAGATAACCAAGACTAGAGAAACCATGCAAATCATAACCTGTATCATGTCCTTCTACACACACCTCTAGATGTAAACTGTGCAAGTATGATCTCCTCCATAAAACCCCAACAAGAAGCCTCAACAACACCCAAACCATACAATATAACTAATCATGGATGTAAGCCTCTCACAAGAAGATCAAACTCATTAAAACCATTCCTAAACTAGGGAATAACCATTCCTAATCCAAGAAAAATGCCCAATATAAAACCATCTCCCAAATTCAACTAGCATAACAACATATGCACATGGAGATAACCAATGCTAAACCATCTCTCAAATGAACCCTCCAGAACTAACTCATGTACCATAGCTCAAGATCCATATCCATGAAAGACAAGCATAAATATAATGCAACTGAGAGAAACAATGGGCTATACCTCTCAAGTAGAAAACCACCGAGTAGATCAAGAGTGGAGAATGAGAATGCTCATCAAGATACCCAAGTCTCCAACCAAGACTCATCTAAGAACAATCTCCTCTCAAGTCCATATCAGGTGACTGCTCCTCGGACTTCTTGTTGAAACCATCAACCATCCCAACAAATACTTCTCTAATCCAAGAGAAATCAGCGTCACCACCGTCTCTAAGTATCCATGAGCACCTATAACCAATCAATCCATGCCAACTCCAAATGAAACATAGCAATATAATGAAGTATCCAGCTTATGATCAGTGTACTCAATACCAAGAAACTAAACCAAGATCAATGTCAAAGTTCCAACCATGGCCTCAGGAACATAAACATGACAACATGATCTTACCATCTCAACTAAAGAGATAACATGCTCCACATGAACACACCATTACATGTCACAACTCTAAACGCGTATCAAGAGTATACCATGACATAATAATGAAACCATCCTCACACCAAGGATAACATGCCAAATAAAAGCATAAACCACACCTTTGCCAAGAACTCTGTGAGTCCTCAAGATGCAACCATCTCCACACACCATGAATAAAATCATCTCCAAATACCATGAAGAACCATCTCCACACACCATGAAGATAACCAAGAACTCCATGAGTCCTCAAGATCTAACCATCTTCAAACACCATGAAGATAACAAGTGCACCATGCAAATGTCAAAGATGCTTTTGCAGCAACAGGATCTAAGACAAACCTCCAACATCTGAAAACACTCAATAAATATATCAATGCCAAAAAATCCCACTCAACCGTGGTACCAAGTAACCTATGGCATCATAAAATCCATCTCCTACTTGAAGATCCAAACCAAACTAGGAACTAATCCTGTACTGTCACCCCATCACTGTCACAAGCTCCCACTAAACTGTGTATCCAAGCTATCCATGACATAATGATGAACAAATCCATCCTCTAACCATGAGAATCAACCAAGGCATCAAACCATCAAAGAACTCAAAGTGCACATCATGAGCTCCTCAAAAGAAACCAAATAACCATGATCCTCAAACCAAGAAGATATACCACCATAACCAAATCAAAAAATCCAAGCTAATGAACATCAAGGATGTACCTGTATAACCAATCATGTCATGCCAAAATCCATGGCACCATGATCACATCCATGAACCGAGCATATGTCTCTCAAAGTGTCCAACCTGTCAGCATAAAATAGTCAACCACAATCCTCCACCATGACTGTCCCTGGTAACATCTCATCCCTTCTACATGAAGATAAAATCAGAAAATCATGTGAATTAGGGCATAGACAACCCAAATCCAAGCCATCAATCTGAATATGCATCAATAATAAAAGATCAATGGGCAAAGACAACCCATAACCAAGCTATAAATGCAACCTGTAAGTATAGACTGCTTACAACACTGCACAACTTGTAGACCCAACAAGTCATCATGCATATCCAAACCAAACACTGATAACCATATCATCATGAGACCAATCTGAAATATGAACTGAGTATACAATGACATCAAAACTTAAATCTCCAATGTCATAAACTCACAATGTTACCATAGTTAAAATATACCTATAAACTGTTCAGATAAATATATCACCAAATAAATCATGCCAAACCTACACCAAATTTGAACCAACGTGTAGAGCTCTCCAAGAGCTTTTCGTTGACTACTCGAAGTCCAAAATCCGACTCCGTATGCCCAAGTTATGCCCTAATTCGTGCTCAAAATAAATAACATCTGACTTTAGGGCTCTGAAAACCTGACAAAATTTTAAAATCACAGAACCAAACCTACACCATGTTGTAGTGCTCTGAATTAGCTTTTCAACGGCTATAAGAATTCTGAAATCCAATATTCTGAGAGAAAGTTATGGCCGTTTTACTAAGATAGTCTTTTTACCATTTTGCAGTACGATTTTTCATTTTTTATTTTTTTCAGTGACGAAAATTTCGACGAGATTAAATTTGACGGCCATCATGGGCTGAAACTAAAAAACTCTTTCATTTCCTCTTAACATGGCCAAACTAGGGCAACTATATATCAAAATTTATGGAAATGTCAACTCGGATCCAATGGTGAGGTCTGTTTTTACCCAGGAGGTCATTTTTGCAAGCTACCCCCCAAAACCCTCATTTAAATGAAACATCCAAAAAAACCTTTTTGTCCAACAATTTCACATGCCCAAATATTTTACCATCCCATCATAATAGCAAATCCAAAAACTCTTAGATCTGCAATAAATCATTCATATACCTTGCCCTTTCTTTTAAAAAAAAAAAAAAAAAAAATCCTCTCATGCATTCTTATGGATTCAATCTAGGGTTACAATAATATAACCATAGCTTTGATACCACTTGTAAGGAAACTTGGCAATAAAGAATATAACTGTTTCCACATAACCCATAATAAATCTAAAATAAACACGGAATTAAAATCCACATGCAAGAGAATAGACAACATACCCACAAAATTGTGACACAAGATATACCCTGGGAAACCCTCATTGAGGGAAAAACCCAGCCTCCAAAAGCATCCATCACCATGTATTATTCAACAAAAATACCATTGCCATAAAACCATGGAAGCCTTCATGGCCATAGCCACAACCGAGCAAACTATGTGAACAAGCATGAATCCACACATCCCATGCCATGCTTTCAACCTTCACAAATGCTCCCTTGGCTAACCTGTCAAGCCTTGTCCTGCTCGACTCTTGCCTTTTGTCTTCTCCTTGTCACTCTTTCTTCTCTATACAAAAACTACCCTTGTGGCTGCTTATATAGTAGCAAGCCCCACAAAACCACTAAGTGGTATTACATAAACCATGTGCTACCTAACCCACTGACCCCACATTTAATATTGGGCATTTAATTCTTTTTCCCAATATTAAATAATTACATGAAATATTTTCACAATGTTACAATACAACTCATCAAGAATATTCCATGGGAATCTTTACATGTTGCACGTCCATCTAAGTACAACATTACATAATAAAATAAAATAATAAAATAAAAATATTATGCAATGTGTGCAACACCCATTATCTCAACATTGTATATATAATTTATTTCATTTTTGTTACATTTATTATTATAATATAATTATAATTATGTGAACTCTATTTTAAATATATCAATTATTTATTTCAATAGCCTGTAATTATTTGATCTTTTATTAGTTACTTATTATTAAATTATATTCACAAAGTGGGGATATCTGTCTGATACCATTTATAATTATAAATTAGATTATAATTTATTCTATTGTTAATTTATTTTATTATAAAAATTTATAAAATATGGGGCACATGACATACTCACATAGAAACTCCATCCTTCACCTTTGTCTAGCATTCATATTAGGCTACATGAATATGTACCAGAGAATGCAATGATCACTATGAAGTTCAAATCTGTGCCCCAACAAGAATTGCCTCCATCTCACTAAGGCATAAACTACCGCTGCTAACTCAAGATCATGCGTAGGATAATTTAGCTTGTGATCCTTGAGTTTGTGTGATTCATATGCAATCACCCATCCATTCTGCATCAAAACTGCCCCAATTCCCTCAAGGGAAGCATCTGTACACACCATAAAATCACCTTCTGGATCAAGTATTGCTAAGATTGATGCATTGGTCAAAAGCTTCTTGAGCTTACAAAATGATTCCTCACATTTCTCCATCCATAAGAACTTCTTTCCTTTCCTCTGAAGGGAGGTGATAGGATGTTCTATTCTAGAGAAGTTTTGGATGAATCTATGATAATAACTAGCTAGACCCATGAAGCTATGAATTTCTAACACAATAGTGGGTGTAGGCCAATCTACTATTGCCTAGATCTTTGTGGGGTCTATAAAGATACCCTCACCTAATATGATGTGCCCTAAGTACTATATCTCTGATTGAAAGAAATCACACTTCACCACATTGGCATAAAATTGATTACCTCTCAAGCATCGCAAAACCAAACGCAGGTGTTCCTCATGCTCCTTCTAGAACTTAGAATATATCAGTATATCATCAAGGAACATGAGTACAAATTTTTCAAGATAGGAATGGATCACTCCATTCGTCAGACACATGAAAATTGATGAAGCATTCGTTAGCCCAAAAGGTACTACTATGAACTCGTTGTGTCTATAGCAAGTTTGGAAGGCAGTCTTATGAATGTCAGCATCCCTGATGTGAAGCTGATGGTATCCTAACTTAAGGTCGATCTTGGAGAACTCTGTAGCTCACTTGATCTGATCAAATAAATCATCAATCCTTGGTAGAGGATACCTATTCTTTATTGTCACATTGTTTAGCTATTTATAATCAATACAAAGGTGCAAAGAACCATCCTTCTTCTTCACAAAGAGCATTGGAGCTCCCCATGGTGATACACTAGGTCAGATACTGCCCTTAGCCAAAAGATCCTCTAGCTGTTGGCACAACTCACTCAATTCCTCAGTGGTCATATAATAAGGAGCTCTAGAGATAGGATTCACTCATAGCGTGAGGTCAATGCTAAAATAAATATCTCTCTTCAAGGGTATGCCTAGAATCTCACTCAAAAACTCATGTGCATACTCTGTAAAATGGGGTGGTACAATGCCTTTCTTGTAGGATCTTCTTCATCTAGCTCACTTACTATAACAAAAATACCTGACATCCCTTATGAAAGCTCCACTTCAATTACATAGTAGATATCATCTATAGAGATATAGGTCTTGGTATCCCCACAATCTCCACATCCTTCCCTTAGTCATCCTGACATAGAATGGTCTTCTTCCTGCAGTCTATACTAGCTCTACGAGAGCCAAGCGAATCCATACCTAAGACCACAAAATAGTAACAAAAAGGAATTACTCGAAGGTCAATTGATGTCACAAACCCTCCTATGCCAAGCTCACACATATAAACTATGAAATCTGTGGAAATCTTAGCTCCTGAGGCTAGTTCCACTTGCCAACCTTGATCTTGCTTAACCACTTCCAGTTTATACTCAACAAATAGAGATGGTAAAATAAAAGAATTTGTGGCACCTAAATCAAAAAATATAGAGAGAGGTGTACCTCGAATAGCTCCCGCAATCCCAACCACGGTCCCTTGATGATTTTCCTGACAGTGATCTACTGCTACAAATACCCTATGAGCTCTACCTACATCTTTGATTGTGGGCTCAAATGTTGTTGGCCCAGAACCTAAATATTGAGGTGCTCACTATAGACAGTGGGTTGCAATGTGTCCAACCTGCCCACATGTATAACATCCTATGCCTCTGCTTGATCCTCTCCCTATAGGAGGTGCATTTGATCGCTGGTGGCTATCCCTAATAGCAAAAGACTAGCTGCTCTGTGCAAGCTGAGTGTAATAGTTTCACCTATTGTGTTGTGCATTGTGATTATTCTTGGAGTTAGAACTACTGCCACTACTTTGTGCCTGAGATTATGATCCCTTCTACTGTTGTAACTACTGAGGCTAATGCTGGTTCTAATTTCCCTTAGGAAAAGGAGGCTTCTTGTTTCCACCTGAGTTGTGATTGCCCTTAGATCCTAATGCTGTAGGTGCTCCCACAAAACCCCCATGTCCAAGGTTGACACTCTACTCTACAATATGACTTGATGTATCACATCTTTGATTGTTTTAGGCTCAAACACATTAACATCCCCAACTATACGGTTGTTCAAGCCTCTGATGAAATGCTATGCCAATTATGCTGGGTTATCATTGAATCCAAAAAAGGGCATGAGCTCATAGAACTTGCACTTATACTCTACCATGGTCATATTAAATTGTCTTAGGTTATGGAACTCATCTGCTCTATGCTGCTTCCATTCCTTTAGTAGGAATTACTCACAAAAGTTCTCCAAGAATATCTCCCATTTAACACTATTCATGTCTATGCCCAACTTCTTTTCCTCAATAGTGCACCAAGTGGCTCCAAAGTTTTCCAGGTTGGTAATAACAAACCTTGCTTTGACATTACTATTAAAGTCTTACACAATGAAAACCCTATCAAGAGCAATAAGCCACTGCTTGGCTACATATCCTAAACCATGCCCATTAAAGGGCCTAACCTTAGACCTCATAAGGTCCTTCATCTGAGTAGCTCCTATGGATCTATGTCAATCCCTTTGAGGGCTCCTAGACCTAGGTCTATGCTCATGTCCTCCATGATGTGCTCCATCCTAATTCTAATTAGGAGGTAGGTGATTAATGATGGTTTGCATTGTTTTCCTTAGATCAACCTCCCCATAGTTGACCTACTACTCTTTATGGCTCCCTTCCTAATGCTTACTGACATGCTCTTCCCTATTCTCTTCCTAAACAGACCCTCCATGGATAGATTCATAGACAGTAATAGCTCTACCTTGGCCACGGTCTCTACCATGGCCTAGGCCAAGACCTCTAACAAAAGATCTTGTCCCAGTTATCATCCTACAATAATATCCAAGATACAAGATACTAAAACAACCATAAAGCATACTATGGTAAGCATATATAAAAGACACATGGTTTTGAAAATAGAATAAGTTTCAATTTTTAGTTTGCCTATATTTAGTTTTACATATAATTTTAGTTTTGAAGTCTAAGTGTTCATGTTAGAAAGTATACAACTAAAAGTTTAAGTTCTATTTTAGTTCAACTAGTTCAAGTTTTAGTTTGATATAGATACATATAACAGTTTCAAGTTTTCATTTTTGTTCAACTAGTTATCAACTAGTGGCATTCCAATATACCAAGAGCTCCCAATGTAGAAACTTGGGCTCTGATACTAGATGTAAGGCCCTACTAAGGGATTCAAAAGAAATAACCTAAAGTTTTGCTAAGTTTTCCAAACATTTTTTTTTTTGAATAAGAAGAATAACATATACATCAAACATGAAGTAGCGAAAACAATAACATACAATCAACTAAAAGCATACATAATAGGTTACATTCCTCAAGGATCCCATGACATTGAATCACATTTAAATTTAATTAATACTAAGTCTAATAAATGTCACATCTATATGAAAGAATAATTAAAAGTCCAATGTCCATTTAAATAACATATATTTGTTCTGAATGTCTCTTGGCAAATGAAATTTAGAATGCTCAATCATCTACTATAAATGTCAAAGGGTATGAAAGGCTACAAGAATATGCATATGTAGAAATAAAAATACATCCTCCTCCTTAGATCCATGATAAAAAGTACAATAAAATAAATGAAACTATCCACCATACAAGATATATCCATCCATCATAAAATATAACTATCCATCATAATGATACATAGATAGAATGAAATGAAATTTAGGTAAGGAATGCTCCAGCCATGGTGACTACGGATGGATCTCAATGGTAAGAGTAAAAAACACCACCACCTAACTACGTGGAACCTAAATGGTCCACTCCCACCATGCTGAGGAGATAGTCTCAAGTCCCAAACATGATATCAAACCAAATATCAAAAGTACTCTCTAAGTCCAAAAAATCCTAAAAGTATTCTAACTCAAAGGTTCCAAGATAAATCGACATCTATACTTAGAGGCACACAAGACATGTAGGAAACCTACTATGTAAGTGGGCAAGTGTTAGTGCATGAATCACACTAGAGTTACTCTAGTAGTCTCTTAGGACCCGCCCCCTAGTGATCCCTATGCAGCCACTAGTATCCTCTAGTACTAACAAGGCATCTAAGGCATACTACAGATGCAAGGTCACAACCAAGCATTCTCTCTACTCCCATCCTAGTCTGTACTAGCACTCGAGGCATGAGCGAGAATATACAAAGACTCTTATTAGGTTCATTTTACTCTCATTTAGTGTAGTGTTTTCACTTATTAAACAACTTACAATGGGTTACTGTGGCAGCCACTTAGGGCCCTGACCCCCATTGCAAGCCACTTCTTGACATTACATATAGATAACCTACCCTAAGCTCATGAAATCACAAATCAAAGAATCATAGTAAAATCACCTTAGTCCTATACAAGTGACTAGAAAGCATCCAAAGATAAATCACAATACCCATAAGTTCTCAGCAAGAAACCAGAATGTATCCCAATAATACTGATCAATGACTCCAAATAGTTAAGTCAAATATCTCATAGCATAAATTTCGCTATCCCACAAAGACACTGAAAACAGTAACCGATAATATAAACACACTCATCATAGAGTATACATCACATTACCATGGTTAAGTATAAATAATCAGACCGAGTCAACATATAATCACACTCATAGAAGCCCCAAGCCTCTGGTAGACGTCCTAGAATTGGTCAACAATCTAGTCAATCCCCAAACCCCAAACATAAACATCACATAGAAGACAATGTGTAAATTCATATTTTGGTTAGTTTTGAAATCACATGGTTGAGTTAAATATAAGATTTCCATATTTTAATTTTCAGAATATGCTATGAAGTAAAAATATTCTTTGTTTCCCTATAGTTAACCCATGTATTTGTTTGAATAAAAATAAGGATTTACCCCCATAATATTTTAAATCAATTTCCTAAAATACTCTAAGGGTAAATATTTGGTTATTTAAATCATTAAATATATAACTAACGATCTTTCAATAAAATAATATCAATTTTATAAAACAATTCATTATCATGACAAAATGAATCTAAACCCATTAAATACCCATCTTTTAAAGCTTAATTAAAAATTATCAAATTTAATGACAAGCTCATTAGTTAACATAAATTTAATTTAATTATATATATAATTAAAATGAATTTAATTTAATTATATATATATATATAATAACTATGTTATACTTAATTATTAATAATTACAATCAATTAATAAAATTTTATTTAACAAATACTATTTAAAATTGTTAATAAATAACATTAAATTAAAATTAAATAAATTTAAATTTATTAAAACTAAATTTCAATTAAAAAAAAAATCATAAAATTTAAAAAGACCGACAACCTTCCCTTAAAAAGGGTTGGCCATGGCATGCCTGCTGCCACAGGCCTATGGCCGTAGTGGTATGCTATACCACTATTGCCGCAGTCTGCGATATAAGTCACATGGCTACCAAAAATGGCAGGGGTGGGGGGTGTGGTCAATCCACCCTCCCACCATTTTAAAAATATATTATTTGCCTAACAAATCATGTTTTTGTTAAAATGTAAATATAGATACTTATTTTTTTAATAATAATTTATTTTATAAATTTTGTTCATACAATACCAAGTTAAACAAATGTATATATAAAACATATACTTTTAAATCAAAATCCCAGCATTACCCTGATGGAAAAAATAAAGTGAACCCACCAATATATATATATATATATATATTTTAAAGAAGATCTTGAAAGAGGGTTATACTTATCTTTTAATTTTCCCATATACAAAGGATTACATACATATAAGAAATATAGGCTACTAAAACATTTGTGACAGGAATTCTTTAGATATACATTCAATAGACACAATGAACACAGGAAGGAAAGAGCATAATAAATTTAGCAAATAATCAAAAGTATCTATCTGGACACTGATGCTAATCACTACGCCCAAGAAAATTGTAGAGAAATTCCTCCTGTCAGAACCTCCCCTTTCCAAAAAATTCCTTCCTTGTGCAAAATTCATAGTCCCTCTTAAATGAACCCCCAAATTGTGATATGGAGTTCTCTCCCTAAAATCGGGGCACTAATTGTGCATTCACATGATAAAGAACACCCAAGATAAAAGAGGGGGCTTTAGACATATTTGGAAAGGAAATGAGCATTATTTTTGGTCAAAATTTAAGCAAAAATTTCAAATCCATGACCCCCTTGATAAAAGGAAGAATGATTTTGAAGGCATCGGGTTTATTTGGTGTAATAATCAAGATCTAAGTAAGATGATTTATTGCAGACTTGATAGAGTTTATGTGAACCCCCTTTTATTTAAGTTGAAACATCAAAATAATGTTTCTCCTATTGTGGTTACTCCAACTTGTATGTCTGATCACTCTCCCATATATGCTTGCATTGATAATTTGGAGAATGTGAAAATTGGCACTTTGAGTAGAAAATGTTTTTCAAGCTTAATGCCTCTTTTCTTTAGGAGGAAGATATTGAAAATAATTTGTATATGGTATCAATGATGACCAACCTCTACAATAAAGATGCCTTAGCCTGATCTAGGTGGATGATTAAGGTGGATACATGGAGAAAGGTCTTCCAAATTATGGGGTGTAAGGAAGCCAAGGATAAGAGAAGAAGTAGAAATGAATATCGAAAGAAAATTAATAGAATTGAGAAGGATTTACAAGACAAAGGGAAAGATATGAATCTAGAGAAGGATTTGATTGATACTAAGATGCACTTGAGAAGGATTAAGAATATCAAGATTTAGGGTCAAAAAGTTAGGGTCAAAAAGTTAGGGCCAAGGCCAATTGGCTCCAGGATGGTGATAGAGACTCCAAATTATTTTTCAACCTTATCAAAGTGAAGAAAAATAGAGAACTCATTTAAGGTATTTTTATTGATAAGGGTATCTCCAATGATAATAAAGATACCCTTGAGGCTTTTTATCAATTCTATAAAAAGCTATTTAGTTTGGAGAAAGAAGCTAATAATGTTAATGCTATGAATAAGTGTGTTACTCTTATTCCAAAGAATGTAACTATGGAGCAAGCCAAGACTATAGATCTCCCCATCAATATTCAAGAAATTGGTGACACTATCTCCTCCATGGCCAATAGTAAGTCCCCTGGGGTTGACAGACTCCTTGTTGAGTTTTATAAGAAGAACAAGGATTGGATTTTAGAGGAATTTATTTTGGTTTATAAGGAGGCCTTTGAGTTTGGCACTCTTGGTGAAGGTATTAATAAAGGGATTATCAAGTTTCTTCCAAAAGTTGGCGATATATCTCAGGTAAAAAAACTAGAGGCCCTTATTCTTTTAAATCTATCATATCAGATTCTTGAAAAGTTGTTGGCTAGGAGACTTGTAGGGATGCTTAACGATACTGACTAGCTTTATTAAGGAGAGATACAGTTTAGAAAATCTCATTACTAGCTAGGAAGCTATGCAGTGGGGTAAAGACGGTGGGAAGAATGTGGGTATGGTTCTTCTAGACACCGAGAAGGTATATGATAGAATTGAATGGAATTTTGTGATTAAAGTGTTAGAAAGATTAGGGTTTCCTCCATCCTTCTGTAAATGGGTTGACATCTTGTTCAAAGATTCTAACAATGTTATTTATATTAATGGGGTATCTCTAAGTCTATTTCTTTGGGAAGATCCATTAGACAAGGTTGCCCCTTACCCCCCTCTCTTTTTATGCTTTCTGCAGATGCCCTAACATATATTCTTAATGCCAAGGAATTGGGTCCACCAGTGAAGGGTATCTCTCTCCCTAATCATGAAAAGCTCCTCCTTGAAATTTTTTCTAATGATACAACCCTTTTTTGGAACTTTCTAAAGCTAATTTTGGTAACAAGATGGACATGTTAGAACATTTTTTTAAGGCCTCTATGGATAAGGTCTCCCATGGGAAATCTTTTGCCATTGGTTTGCTTAATTCTCCCCCTAATTTTTAGGAATCAATAGTGGAAATGCTTTAGTCTTGTTGTGGTTTCACAATGCATGCCCCATTTTCCCTAGAAATGGGGACCCCCTACTTTGTTTTTTAGCTTTGGGATCCCTAGTCTAAGGTTTGAGTCTTTTTTTAGGGTTTTTCCTATTGTTTTTAACCTGATCTGGGTCTCTGCATGAAAACCCAAATGCCAAAAACCTTGATTCTAAGGGAGAAAGTCATTTTTTCAATAAAGAGGCACACTAGTGCACCTAACACACCTCGTCATTAAGGAAAAACACATTCTCTTGGAAATGTGTAGCTGCACACCTCTAAGAGGTGCACTAGATCCTAGGCCTATAAAGCCCAAGATCCCACCCCTCTCTTCATCATTCTTTCCTCCTTGCTTTGTGCTCCCACACCTCTACAACTCTCAAGGTGTGCCGCTACACTCAATCCCTCTGCCTCACCTATGCACAACACCACACAATGTTAAAAAACTTTTCAGGTAAAGGTAGACACCTTGCACACCTCCTGAGGTGCATACCTTTTTTACGTTAACTAGGAAAACTTTAAACCTAACCTAGACACAAGGATTCACCTAGTGAAAGTTGTGTAGGTGTGCACCTTTCCAAGGTGGAAACATCCCCAAAGTGAAGTAAAGGGTGCACACTTAGCACACCCTTTCTTTTTACTTTACTTTTACCTTTGTCTTATAAGGGTGCACACCTAGTTCACCCATGAGGTGCACTAGGTGCACATCCTTAGTATTGAAGATATGATAAAGGGAAAAGAAACACTTAGTGCATGTTTGAAGTGCACAATTTGCACCAAAATTTGTCTTCTTGAGGTGTTTAATGGAATTTTTGATGTTTTTTAATAGTTTTGGGAATTAGGGTTTCTAGGTTGTATTTTTGTCGTCATTAGGGTTTATGTTAGTTTTTTCTATCTCTAGAATAATGGATGTTGATTTTGTGCAGATTCAATGGCTTCCTCCTCATCCTCCCTCGCTATGAAGATGGCTCCAAAACTAGTAGTTCTCAAGTTTCAAGGTGTTCTAGTTAAAATCACACTTCTAGGATGAATATTCAGAGATTCGAGACACTGAACTTGGGCATATCAATTGGAAAACCTTCCTAGTTTTATGCAACAAACCAACCAAGAGGTCTACAATGATATTTGGTCTTATCAAATTAGGGATAGTCAATGGAATGTCACACTCGATATCAATACAGTATTCAGAATTGATGATGACATTGGTGGAGAACTATGTCTCAGAAGAAAGGGTTGTGAAAAGTATAACTGGAGAGATTATGCTAGATCTAATACCTAAGAACATAGAGAAGGTATTCCATCTTCCAAGAGCATATTAGTATATCAGATTGACATATCATCAGGTGGAAAGATGGTAAAGAGAGCATGGAGAAGAAGCATAAAAAATCATCCAATCTTTGTATCTCATCAATAAGATTCCTCTTACAAGAAAAGAAGGCAATGTGGACATGACAAGGGGCTATATGAAAGATGATATTAGATATTCTATAATACTTTTGAGTAGAGTAATGGGGTTATCAGCATCAAGACATCTGAATGTATGGATGGTACACTTCATTGAGACCATTTGAACATCAAAGATGCTGATTGATTGGGCTTTGATTCTTAGTGAGAACTTGGATGAGAAATTAGTGGAAGTCAAGGACAATCATAAGTTCTATATGACATCCTATTTGGTGTAACTATTAGTTGCAAGAGCAATAGACTATCTGAGATTGTTCAAAAAGGGAAGCATGCAAGATGTAAATGCATGGCCTTATGTGGTATATGCTCAATTGGTAAAAATTTTTTTTTATAGCATAGTAAAGAATATACAATAGTGAATGATGCCTTAATTTTTGCAATCATCTAGTTTGTTGAAGGAGATTATGCAAAAAGGATGTCAGATGAGGTAGTGGCAAAGATTACAAAAATCGATGCCCATTACATTCAACTTAAAACATTCACTTATTTGAGGGTAGCGGGTATAACTGTTAATCCAAAGAAGCTCCCTAAGTATCCATTTGACAAACTCATATTTCTAGAGATTGCATAACAACTCTTGTATGCATATGAGAGAGTAAGGAAGCAACACAAGAAAAATTGGGTATAGCCCATTACTATAGGACTGTTTAGTGTTGTCTAAAAAATAGGATATTGCAACTTTTGAGTTTGAGTGGGATAATTATCCATTGGAGGAATATAACTCTCCTCATCCCTATTTTAATAACATTGGCAGAGTCTAGTACTTGGAAAGAAAAAAATTCCAACATGAAGATGCCATAGAGGACCATTGGATGAATGCATTGAATGACTATGAAATCCTTTTAAGGGATTATTATAGGATGACTCTATGTTTGATAGGTAGTGCCTTGAAGATAAAGGTCCCTTTAAAGATAGTAAAGAAAGATACCGAAGAGGTCCTAGATCCATTATATTATAGAGATAAGATATTTGATCTAGCTATCATGAATGTGAAGATCGATAAAGAGGAAAATTTAGATATTAATCATAGGGTGAGGCATGTCATCAATTTGACCAAGGATTGGATTTAAAGACCATTCAAGATAGATTCAATTTCTAAAATTGTAGTTTTCCAAGCTACAACTTGCCTAGTGAAAGATAGAGGAGCTAAGGTGATAGTGCCTACTTTCATAGCTCAGTCCCTAGTGAGGTCAAAAATAGTGCACCAACTTGACATAGAAGTTGGATACTTTAGGGATCAGAAGGGTAAAGGCAAGAGGAAAAGAACTTCTCCCCAACAAGCTGAGCCTAGAGAAGGGGCAACTCAAGCACTAGAGCAACATGGGGTGGAGAATGTATAAGGGGCAAAGAATGTAGAAGTCACGTAGACTTAGAATAATCCTCAAGTACCACTACCATAACAAGGGCAAGGAAACAAAAGGAAACAATATTCTACTAAGGAAGAGGGAAAGAGAATTAATTGAAGCTCTCAAGAAGCCAGAGTCATCTATAGGAGATGCACAGACACTAGCCTTTGTAATGAGTGATTAGAATCAAGACTTGTTTGCCCATGTTGCTATCCCTCCTCCACATGTAGATATTGAAGATTTTACCCCAAAATATTATCAAATTAGGGAGGTCATCCTAGGAAAACCCACTATGGATACTGCCAAGTTAATGGTTACAACATGAATCAAAGAAGTATTTAGGCACTTATAGTAGGATGAGGCTAAATTGATAACCCTTCAGATGTGAAATGAGATTTGAAGGGGATATTTGATGAAGTAGTTGGTCCATGGGATTTGGAAAGTCTTGAAGAGACTCTAAATGTGGCACTTGAGAAAAGGAATAAGGAGAATGTGCAATTAGATCCAATTTTGGAGGCTTGTTAGTAATGGTGAGAAAGTTTTGAAGAGAAAGGTGTGCAGATCCTACAAGGAAATATTAAACAACTACACCATATGTAGAAAAATCAAGATAAGCTAGTTGCTATGTTGAACCAAGATTTTGGGTTAATGGACAAAGTGTATACCTGGGGTAAAGACCTGCAAGTGTTACAATCAATAAAGGGTCAAAGGTATCAGATGTTGATGGATGTATATATAACAGATGAGTTAGATAAGATAGATGATTGGATAGAGAAAATTGCAAATGGCACTAAAGTAATAGAAACTTTACATGTGGATATGCATAAGTTCAAGGATCAAACCCAAGTGCAAATTTTGGAGACAGAGAGACATTACAGTGATGCTATCTTAGACATTTTTGAAGATGATTCAAGAGATAAACTGATGACTATAGAAGCATTTGTTGAATATTTTTGGAAGACTTTTGAAGAAGCTTCCACTTATGAGGATATCAAATATACATTTAAGACCAAAGAGGCATTGCTAGATTTGGACATGAAATTGGGAGATTTTGTAGACTTGCATCGAGGTGTGTAAGTATATGGAAAAAGTGAAAGACAAATATGAAGCTTTAGATTTTTTGGATGCAATCCAAGTCATGGAGATTATAGAGAAATTCAAGAGAAAATACCCAAACATAGATTTGGTATGAAGCACAAAATAAAACCTAGAAGCTAGAATTTTAGTTTTGACACTTGGTAGAGTTTTGCACTTCTTGGACAAGCTTTTGAGGTGTGCAATCTTCTGTGCTTCTGAGGTGCATTGGTACACTAGGTGTGCTTCTCCCGAGGTGTGTCACAAGTTTTTGAAGAAGTTAGAGGTGCACCAATAGTTAACTACCAATTCCAAATTTAGAGCTTTCCATGCATTGGAGATGCATTCTAATGATAGTTTAACTCCTACAAACATCTAGTGAAGGTTGAGCTTCTATTTTTGGCACCTCTAGAGACTCCTACATCATCTAATGGATTTATTCTTCTTATTTTCTCATGCTTTCTTTGTTTTAAGACATGTAAAGGCTTATGCATCCATTTAATGATATAAATAAGGATGGAGTCCCACTAAGCACTAGTTAGAGAGTCAGTTTGTACATAAATGGATTTGTTTTATTAGTTTAGAAGCATATGTTTGCATAAAGAGATCTTTCACTCTCAACACAATCAGAGGAGAAGATTTCTTATAAATTTAGGAATGTAATATGTATTTAAGACCATTATTTTTGATGCAATAGTATATGCTTTTTGTGCTCTCATTCAGAGCATAGTTATTCTTGCCCGAGGGTATTATATTTTTTGAATGTATGTTCATGGAGTGTAATGGAGCCAATAGTTTTATTGTGTTATTTTGATTGAGTGATCTTTTAGTTTTGGTGTTTGCTATGGTTTTACAAATTCTACTAACATACTTAGTTTGAGAAGAGATCATCCTTTTTGTTCTTGCATATGTCTTGCATGAGCACACTTTTTGTGGCCTTGTGATCTAATGAAAAGTGAAACATCTTATGGTTATTGAATTCCCATCAAAAAATAAATCAACAAAATTAAGGAAGCACTGCTCCTATTTTCATTGGTTACCTACCAATCTTTTCAAAGGCCTAATTCATAGACATGTTGTTTTCATAGCTTATGTCTGTTAGGAATTTACTTTTCAAGTTATTTGTTTAAACTTCTTGTTACCCTATCTTCATTATTTTCTTTTACAAAAACATGGTTAATTTAGGAATTCATATAGCTACATTGTTAAAATTGCATTCATTAAAAAAGGAAAAAAAGAAAAAAATATTTCTTTTTGTGTGGTTTTTCTTTTGAGATAACAAGCATATTCAAAATCTTATCCGAAATCAATCAGAACCAAAAAAGACCTACTTCTGAACACTCACATTTATCTTCTACTGAGTGGATTCTAGTAGGTTGCAAGATCACTTGGAACCTTGGAGTTGATCCTAGATTAGCTTTTCAAGAGAGGAGTTCAAAAGCATTCTTGCCGTTAAGCATCATGCAAAATGATATTTCAACAAGTCCCAACCACATTTTGAGATACCTTAGTATCCCCTTCTCTATTAAACCCTCTTTAAAGGACATGTAGAACTAGGTTTATAATAAAATTGAGAATAAACATTTAAAATGGCAGACTCATATGTTATCAATTATGGGAGAGCTCAAGTTGTTCAAAAGGTCCTTTCATCCTACACTATCTCCTATGCTTATGTTTTGCTATTTTTCAAATACCAAAGTGTAAATATTGAAGAGACTCTAAGGCACTTTCTTTGGTCAAATGGTTTAGGGAACAAGAAGAGACACAATGTGAATTGGGAGTGGTGTTTCTATCCTAAGAACCTAGGGGGTATGGGCATGAGAAATATAAAAAAGAAAGGAATTTCTTTAGTAGCTAACTATATTCTCAATTATCTTGTTGGAAATGAGCCATGGAAAATCCTAGTTAGGAACAATATGACTAGGTCTATTATTAAGAAAGGTAAACACTAGGATAATATTTCTTTGATTTCCATTTTTCTTGGGGATTTTGAGGTTAGAGTAGTTGAATCAATTTTTTTCAATCTATTTGGAAAGATTGGACCTAGGTGAGATTTTTGATTCATTTAAGGCATGCTATTGGTAAGAATCCTTACTACTATTCTATCTAGGACATATCTTTATGGTGGGGTGCTTATCTTAATGAAAAGCCTTTGGCCTTAACTCAAAGTTGTTCAACTAAAATTTAGAACAATAGAGGCATTTCTCTACTATAGGATGTTATTATTAATAACCAAATGGGTTATTAGGAGGAAATTAATAGCAAATTCAATATCCCTAATTCTCAAAAGAAAATGTATACCCTTATTAGTAAAGCTCTTGGTTCCCCTTTTCCTAGTAAAAGCTTCAACACTCATCATTTTTTAGAACAAGTTCGGTGATAAGATGGTAAACTTCTGGGTGAGTTTTCTAGCAGGTAGATTTACAAGTTTCTAAATCATAGTATGGATATTTTTGATAGAATTAATTAGATTTGGGGTAATGATTGGTCATATGCTAGATGAATATTTATTTTTGAACTTTTTTGGCACTCACACTTTGAACCAAAAAAAGTCTATTTTAGATGGCTCCTAATTCTAAAAAAAACTTCATGTGGGACCTTTTCTTTCTAATAATGGTAAAAAATCCATTATTTGTTCCTTGTGTCATTGTGTTGAATCTTTTGAACAACTTTTTTTTTGAGTGCAAGTTTGCAAATATAATCTAGTTTTTTTTTTGGCAATTTTGTTAATGAGAATCATAAACCCAATCTTTCTTGGCATGAAATTCTAGCTAGCTATGTTGAGGTTTTCAATTTGAAGTTGAATTCATTTTCATTTTCTCTCACTAATAAAATTATATGGTTCATTTGGAAGCAAAGAAATAAGGAAATATTTCAAGGAAGACAAAGGGACCTTATTGGGTTTTTCTTGAAATTCACCCTCACTCTGATTACCTCATAGGTCACAGTTGTAATCGAGGTGCCAAAGGAAATATTCATAAAGTTTCTAAGTAAAGGCAACACATTGCTACTCAAAGAAGACATTTTGATATCCAATTTTGTTTCTCAAGAGCAGGAGCTAGATTTTCCCATTGCCACCGTACCTTCTCATCTTGGTGCTCTTTTCAGTCATGATGACCCTATTAATGCTTAGCAAGAGAATACTCACTTTTTTTACAACAACAATCACAAGGAAGTCAATACTAGTAGCCCAGTGGAAAGTGCTTTCTATGGAGATTATTGGAATATGAATAATGTTAGTTTTAGAAGCAATGTTAATGATGGTTGGGACTAATTGTTGGATGATATCCCCCCCCCGCATTTTAGATATGTATAGTTGGACTTGTTTATATCACTATATAAGCTTTTTAGTTGGATATGTTATAGTGTAATTGTAGTACTATTCTACTTGTAAAGGCTACACTAGACATGTTTCTTTCAGTTCCTAGATGCAGTTTTGGCATCTAGTTTTTTCAAAATCTTTTGCTTTGTGTAATCAATTGATCCTCTATCTCTAGTAGAATTATTTTTGTTACAAATATTCTTAAGAAATTGACTTGTCCAAAAAATGACTAGATACCCTTCATATTTTTGGGCTTAGGATTTTTTTTCTTCTATTAAAGTAACCCTTTTTGAATCTATTATTAAAATATTTAGAATAATTGAGGAGGGGGGTAGGGGTGAGGTGGGTGGTGAATCAGTTATCATCATTTGTAGATGTACCAATTTAACTTTTACTAGCTTTAAACGACTTATTCAAACACATTAAACCACTCGATCCATATAGAAACTCATCAACTAATTAACATTTTCATTCATTGCTTAACCCTCTTTTCAATATATGTCAACCAACACTAAATAAAAAACAAAAAAGAACATGAATCACACATATATGAAACCATGATTTAACATGGAAACCCAATTTGGGATAAACTACCAAGTAACATGCTACCAATTTTCACTCTTCTGAAGTGAGCTTAGTTAAGAGACAACCCTATTAAAGGTTACAAAACATATTTTTAGGTGGGACCTTGTTAAAGGACCTAATCACCCTATTAGGAGTGTCCTGGTTAGAGAAATTTAGATCATTACATGAGAATATCACCTTGATTATAGGATTTACAAAATGATTGTTAGAAAAACCTTGACTAAATGATTTTGACTATCATAATGGTTAGAAAGTAACAACAGGTTTGATATTATTAGATACAACTCACTTTGAAAATTCATATCTCCATTCAGATCATTTTTGGGTTCACTGATTTGACTTCATTATCATCTCCATCATTGATCTACTTGGCAACCCTTCAAGAAATCACACTTCACCAATCTTCTCATGTTTCCTCTGATACTTTTTTCTTCATAGGTTCTCCTAAAAAATGCTAATTAATGACAAACTGACTTTAGAAAACATCTCTTATGCCCCCTTAAATAGGTAGCTTTCATATTTTACCAATTAAACATCACAATAGATCTTAGGTTTAGGTTAGATTCAATGAATCTATCCATCATTTTATCCCTATACTCCTTTCTTGATACTTCTGGAAAATTCTCTTTAAATCCTCACATTTGATATCATGAAAAACTCAATTCATGCATTTAATATGCCAACTCATTAGTCCTTATCATCAATACAATTTGAATAATCCAAAAACTCAACTATGTCGGCCTCAAACTTGATTATTTCAGAAATTGTAATTTTTTTGTCACTTGGTCATCTGTGTATCTCAGTCACTAGTGTTCTATCATGTTTGGATTTCAATGGCTCTCTCATTCTTCACTACACTTAGTTGCTACTACATTTTCTTCATCATCTTGCTCCACCATAATTATCACTTGGCTAATACTATTTACTCAACTATCTTATACATTCCTTAATCTTTCATTTCAACTACTTCATTGACCAACTACTATTCACTAAGATTTTCTTGTATTTTACTCAATATTTCTATACTTAATACACTGATTAAAAAATTCATCATGCTGTCAAAGACTAACTGATCAAGTGCCCATTGTAATTCTAACATATTTACTCCTCTTCACTTAATAACTTCACTACTTCATCTAGTTATCTCTCTTTTCAAATCATCTTCATCAATCAACTCATATGACACTCTATGCTATTAGTAAATGTCTCTCCAATAGGTTTGATATCAATGACAACATAACAATTGTTCCAATTGTAGTTTCCAATAATATCCCTCTTTGGTATTTATGAAAACACCTCTAGTTACCATGCAAATGCAAAAGACTTCAGTTGATTTATAAATAACAACTCCTTAATAGCTCCCTCTATGATTTGATATAGATCATCATTAATATCCATAATTTCATTATGATCTCATCTTGCACTCACTTACACTTTTACCTCTATGATACCATTTTTATATTCTTCAGTGCTAACACCAATTTTAATACCAACTACATTCTTCCTCTGTTAGATATCTTCTTGTAATTCAATTGCTAACTCTAATCATATTCGTCCTCTTTCATATAGATACAAGATGGTAGCTCTGATGCCAATTGTTAGAATATTCAAAATAACTAAGAGAGGAGGTGAATTAGTTATCCTCAGGTCTAGATATACCAATTCAACTTTTACTAACTTCAAACATCTTATTCAAACACATTAAACCACTCGGTCCATATAGAAACTCATCAACAACTTAAAATTTTCATTCTTTACTTAACCCCTTATTTAGTATATGCTAACCAATAGTAAATATCATGCATCACACACATAACATTCACACAAATACAACATTAAGATTTAACGTGGAAACCCAATTTAGGAAAAACCACCAAGTCACATGCTACAACTTTTCACTCTTTTGAAGTGGGCTCGGTTAAGAGCCAACCTTGTCAAAGGTTACAAAAAATACTATTAGGTGTGATCCTATTAAAGGATTTAATCACTCTATTATGAATGGCCTAGTTAGAGGACTTTGGATCATTCCGTTAGAATGCAACCTTGATTAAAGGATTTACAAAATGAATGTTAGACCAACCTTCATTAAATTATTTTGATTGTCAAAATGGCTAGAAAGTAATGATAGGTTTGATCTTTTCAGATACAACTCACTTAAAAAATTTAGATCTCCATTCAACTCATTTGTTGGTTCATTGTCTAGACTTCATTATCATCTCCATCATTGATATGCTTGGAAAATTTTCAAGAAATCACACTTCACCAATCTTCACACTTTTCCTTTGCTACTCTTTTCTTCATAGGTTCTTCTAAAATTTCCAATTAACAATGAACCAACCTTAGAAAACATCTATTATGCCTCCTTAAATAGGTAGCTTTGATCTTTTACCACTTAAACATCACCATGGATCTTCGGGTTAGGTCAAATTCAATGAATCTACCCATTATATTTTCCTTCTACTCTTTTGTTGATACTTGTAGAAAATTCTCTTTAAATCCTTTCCTTTAATCACATAGAAAACTCAATTTGTGCATTTAATATGCTAACTCATCAATCCTTATCATTCACACATTTTTGCTAATCCAAATATTCAACTTTGTTGGTGTCAAACTTGATTATTTCACAAACTATAATTTTGTTGTCACTTGGTCATCACATTGTATCTCAGACACTATTATTCTATCTCACTCAACTTTCACTAAATCACTTGATCCTTACTACACTCAGTCGCTACTGCATTTTCTTCTTCATCTCACTTAGCTAATACTATTTTCTTGACTATCTTTTAAGTTCCTTAATCTTATGTTTCAACTCCTTCATTTTCCAATCATTTTTCACTAGGATTTTCTTGTGTTTAACTCAATAGTTCTATACTTCATGCATTGATTAAAAAATTCATCATCTTATCAAAGACTAACTAATCAAGTGCCCATTTTAATTCCAACATACTTACTCCTCTTCATTCAACAACTTCACTAGTTCATCTAATTGTCTCTCTTTTCAAATCCTCTTCATCAATCAATGGATATGGCACTCAACTTCACTTGATTTATCAATAATATCCCCTTAACATACCTCTCTATGATTTTATACAAATCTTCATTAATATCCTTAGTTTCATTCTAATTCTCATCTTGCACTCACTTAAACTTCTCCCTCTATGATAGCAATTATATATTCTTAAATCCTAACCCGAATTGTAATACCAATTATATTGGCTTCCTGTATCAGATATATTCTTTTAATTCAACTGCTAACTTTGATTATATTATCCCTCTTTCATACATATATATGATTTATCAATAACTTGTCCTTAATAACTCCCTCTGTGATTTGATATAGACTACATTAATATCCTTAGTTTCATTCCAATTCTCATCTTGCACTCACTTACACTTCTCTCTGTATGATACCAATATTATATTATTTGATGCTAACACCAATTGTAATACCAATTGTATTGGCTTCCTCTATTAGATATCTTCTTATAATTCAGCTACTAACTCTAGTAATATTCTCCCTCTTTCATATAGATATAGGATGGTAACTTGACATATATCTCCCTCTTTGTTATTTCATATATATCATCTTCACTTTGTCACTATTTGACTGATATTTCAAGATCACTTTATCTTTTATGTTTACATTGACTCCTTGTAGTCTCATCTAATTCATGCTTTAGTCCATCTTTTTACAATCTTTAGGAAACTCCTAAAGTGTGACCTACTGCATTAATGTGTAAGATTTTCTAATTATAACATTATATGCAATGTAATATCTTTTCTCATCTTGCTTCAAATAGGGGAATGACCCCTAACTTACCTCTTAGGTACTCAAAAGTATCCTTAGATAATACCTTTGTGAATATATCATTCATTTTCTCTTTTGTATTCACATACTCCAATCTAGTCTCACCATAGTGAACTCCTTCCTCTTGTTCATATACCTTACAAACTAGTCTTTCCTTGTTCCTTGCGACTTCACCTTTCTCTTTCAACTTGTTTCTGAAAATCCACTTGGTTCTAGTCACATTCTTATCCTTTGGTCTAGGTACCAAGGTCCATGCCTTTTTTTTTCTCTATTTTATAAATTTCCTCATTAAATCTTCATTCTCCAAAGTATCTTTAACTAATTTATGTTCAACTTCACATAGTAAATATGTATCATTCTTCAACTTAATTATTGTCATGAATCCTGAATATTTTCTTCCAATTATTTTGTTTGGTGTCTAATTCCTCCTCACATACTTTTATAGGATAGGTTCAAGCCTTTTTTCTTCCTCATGTATTTCATTTGGTTCTTCTTACACATCTTCTTCAAGTATCTATGTCAGTAATTGGACATGGTCTTTCTATTGTTTAGTTTCCTTTCTCTGACATCTGTTCAACTTTTGCTATCTATAACTCAGCTCTTATGACCTAATGATTGACAACTTACTTATGTTTGGAAGATATTTTTTGTCGAACCTTGGTAGTTCCTGGCTGTTGACACTCAACAAACTCTTTCTATGGTTTAGGTAAAGTACTAGGTTCTACTTCACATATGTAGACAAAGTTTCTATAGTCTTTATATTCTTTCTTGCATTCCTCCCCATTCATTTCTACAAATTATTGAACTCTAATATTTGTACTTTCTAGAATTTTGTTAGTTTTAGAATTCAAACACATGTATGCCTTTCTCTTAGTGGAATATCCTATAAATATACCTCCATCACTCTTTGCATAAAGTTTTCCTTTCCTTGTATCTTTCAATATGTAACATTTGCTTCCAAAAACTTTGAAATAATTCACATTAGGTGCATAGCCATACCAAAGTTCAAAAGGTGTTTTTTGTTTGTACCTTTATTAACTTCAACTTAGTTAAGAGTATAGACTACAATACTTGCAACTTCTCTCTAGTAATTTTGTAAAACATTCTTCTCCATCATTAATGTCCTTGCATAGTCCATGATTGATTTATTCCTTCTTTTAGCTATCCTATTTTGTGGTGGAGTCCTTAGTGAAAACATTTGTCTTTTGATTCCTTTATCATTAAAAACTATGTTGAACTAATCTAATATGAATTCACCTCCTCTATCTAATCTCAAGCACTTTAGACTCTTACCTACCTCTTTTTCAACTCTAGCCAACTACCACTTAGACATTTGAAATGCATCAAAATTTTCTTTTAGAAACATTATAGCCATCAATCTAGAGAAATAATAAACAAATAGAATAAAGTATTTGTCACCATAATAGCTTTGCACTCCAATAGGACCACATAAATCAATATGAGCCAATTCCAAAATATCATCAAAATAATAAGTCTTTCTCTTGAAACTAGACTTTGTCATTTTTCCCTTTGACATTGTTTGCACATCAATTTATCAAGTTTTCTCAATATTGGTAATCTTCTTACTCTTTTAGTCTTACTAATTCTTACCAAATTATCAAAGTTAACATGACATAGCCTCTTATTCCATAACCAAATATCTTTGAATTGTGCAAATATACAAGTATCTTCAGATAGGTCTAGATAGAACAAGTTACCTCTTTTTTGATCACCACTTCTAATTGGTTCACCAGTAGCATAAAAAATATTTTCCTTCCTATTTTGAAATTTAAATTAGTATCCTAAACTAATAAAAAATGGTACACTCAACATGTTATGTTCTAAATCATCAATCCAATATGCATTGCCACATCTAATGTTAACATTTAGTATAATTTATCCTTTACCTTTCACATAACATGGTGCATCATTTCCAAACTTATTACTACTTCCATTACAATGTTCTATCTTTTCAAACTTACTTGTATTAATAGTCATATGATGTGTATAACCACTATCAATTATCCATCTAACATTCATGTTAACATATGAAATCAATGGAGTTTTCTCATCTTCATCTCTCATCACAACATAAAAAATTTCCTAATCATTTTCATTACAAACACTATCACAAATATCTTCATCAACAATGTAATAAGATTTTTAACCTTTTCCTTTGTAGTCTTTGTTACCTCAATTGTCTCTTCTTTCTCTCCTTCCTCAGTATTTATTATCCTTCCTTTATTCCTTCTCATCTCTATCAGGATATCTTGTAGCAAAATGACCAAATTTTTTAATGCAAATAAATATTAGGGAGTTTACCTTTGTATCTACCTTTTCCTCTTGGTAGCCTTGTTGGTAATGCTTCAAGATCATCAAGATCATCATCTAATTCACTATCATTATCCACATGTTTTCTCTTCTTCTTTATCTTAGATCCATCAAAGGTTAGTTGAGACTTGAAAGAACATTCAACACTAGATGAAGTATAATTATCAAAATTTGATAATTCAAATGTAGCGAGTCTACCAATTAGAATATCCAAGGTCAGATCATTACCAAGTGTACATCTTTGTTCTTGAATTGCAGATACTCTAATTTTATAAATTGGAAATAAAGTCCTCAATACCTTATTAAACTCCTCTAATAAAATTTCACAACCTCCTTGATTTAGCCACAGTTCTATGCAACAATTTCTCCTTCTTTCATTCTCATGTCAGTTTTGCTCCTCAAGCTTTCAACTTTAGCTCACAACACATTTTTGTCTCCTCCATGATTTATGTGAGCTTGTCCAACATTTTCTTCGCAATAGTACTTTTCTTAACATCATTAAATTCAACATAACTCAAGGAAAATTTCATAACTATCATCATTTGATTATGCTTCTACTTCTCATTCATTTGTTCAACAGTCATAGTCCTAGGAACTTCAATGTATTCATTTACCAGGTAGTACAATGCAAAATCTCCAACTTGAGATAGATGCAGTTTCATTAGATATTGCTATGCTAGGAAGTTTTCCCAGTTCAACTTAGGTACCTCTTTCTTTTACATGTTGATCTTTAGCCTAAGTCCTTCAAAATTTCCTTATAAGCACCAAAGGCTCTGATACTAATTGTCAATATTTAGAATAACTAAGAGGCAGGGGGGTGAATAAGTTATCCTTAGGCCCAGATGTACCAATTCAACTTTTACTAACTTTAAACAACTTATTCAAACATATTAGACCACTTGGTCTATATAGAAACTCATCAACAACTTAACATTTTCATTCATTATTTAACCTTATGTTCAATATATGTCAACCAATAGTAAATAGTATGCATCACACATATAAAATTCACACATATATGACACTAGAATTTAATGTGGAAATCCAATTTAGAAAAATACACCAAGTAATATGCTATCACTTTTCACTCTTTTGAAGTGAGTTCAGTTAAGAGTCAACGCTGTTAAAGGTTATAAAATACATTGTTAGGTGTGACCCGATTAAATGATTTGATCACTCTATTAGGAGTGACTTGGTTAGAGGAATTTGGATCATTACATTAGGATGTCACCTTGATTATAGGATTTACAAAATGAATGTTAGGTAAACCTTAATTAAAGGATTTTGATAGTCATAATAGTTAGAAAATAACAACAGGTTTGATCTTTTTAGATACAACTCACTTTGCAAAATCAGATCTCAATTCAACTCATTTTATAGTTCATTGACTAGACTTCATTATCATCTCCATCACTAATCTTCTTGGCAACCTTTAAAGTAATTACACTTCACCAATTTTCTCACTTTTCCTCTGCTACTCTGTTCTTCGTAGATTCTCCTTGAAATAACCAATTAACAACAAACCAACCTTAGAAAACATCTCCTATTCCTCATTAAATAGATAGATTTACTTTTTTATTACTTAAACATCACCATAAATTTTAGGGTTAGATCAGATTCAAAAAAATCTATCCATCATTTTGTCTTTTCCTTTCTTGGTACTTCTATAAACTTCTCTTTAAATCCTTGCCTTTGATCATATAACAAAATTAATTCATGCATTTAATATGACAACTCATGAATCCTTATCATCCACATGTTTTGACTAATCTAAAACTTCAACTATGTTGGCCTCTAACTCAATTCTTTCAAAAATTGTCATTTTTTTGTCACTCGATCATCATTGTGTATCTTGTTAACTACTATTCTGTCTTGCTCAAATTTCAATGATTTTCTTGGTCTTCACTATACTCGACTGCTATTATATTTTCTTCTTCATCTCACTCAACCATTACTCAATTAATACTTATTACTTGACTATCTTTTAAGTTCCTTAATCTTCTATTTCAACTCCTTCATTGCTTGACCACTGTTCACTACACTTTGCTAATGTTTAACTCAATATTTCTATACTTCATAAGTTGATTAAACAATTCATCATCTTGTCAAAGAATAAATGATCAAGTTCCCATTTTAATTCCAACATACTTACTCCTCTTCACTCAATAACTTCATGAGTTCCTTTAGTTATCTCTCTTTTAATTTTTCTTCATCCATCAATTGATATGGCACTTTGTACTATTAGTAAATGTCTCTCTAGTAGGTTTAACATGAATGAAAACATAATAATTTTCCCAATTATAGTTTCCAAAATCTATCCTAACTCCTTCATTAGATACTAAATGATCTAAGAGCTTACCTTCAATAAGTCCAAACAGACACTTTCTTGGGTTAAGAGAAACACCATATTCCAAAGTCTTCACAATAAATTTCTCAAGATGTTTACATTGATCCTCTTCCTTTTTTGAATATGCACTAAGGTCATCTTGGCACACCACCATGAATTTGTATATAATATCAAGAAAATACACATCTATGGCTCTTTGGAAAGTTTCCCTAAAATTAGTAAGTCAAATGGTATTCTTACATATACATAAGTACCCCATGGTATAGTGAAAGCAATTTTATGTTGCTGAACTTCATCAACCAACCCTTGATTAAAGCCCAAGAAAGCATCTATCATTGACATCAAGTCAGAGCCTATTGCTCTTTACAACATAGCTTCCATATTGGGTAACCCATAATTATCTTTCAATGATGAAATGTCTAGGTTCCTAAAGTCAAAAAACAACTTGATCTCTCCATTCTTCTTGCTAACAGGCACCAAATTTGAGACCTAAGTAGAATGTTTGATTGGTTTTATAATCCCCCATCTCTTAGTTTTATCAAATTTTCTTGCATCTTAGGAGTCAGGGTAGGATTTATTGGTCTTTTTTTATCCCTAAATAGTTTAATGTCCTCCTTAAGAGGTATGACATGTTTGAATAAATCTCCCCTATAGACCTTTAAGTCATCATATGACCAGGCAATGACATGTCTATATTTTCTTAATAAATCAACTAGAGATTTTCTTATAGAAGGAGATAGTTTCTTGCCTATATATATCTTCTTTAGAGATTCAATTGTACCTAGATTTATCTCCAACTCCTTTGGCTTCTTATCTTTAACATCTTGTATCATGTCTTGGTGTAATGTCCTCTTTAAGGGTCCATAACTAGAAATGATATTTAATTGAATTGCAATATTGATAATAGCCATTTTAGCTATCACATGATGATATTAGTTGAATTTAGGACCAAAAGATATAGATGTTATCTGAGTTTCCTAGATGCCAAATGTGTAAATGGATTCCCTCAAAGTTTATAGGTCCAAATCCACATCATAAAAGGTTATGAATCTTTGACCCCTACCCTATCTTGGGACAAAGATCCAATTGCTTGGAGTTAGAAAAGCCCCTCCTTGGTAACACTATAACCTTTTGATCATAACTCAAATAATAACTTAAAAATTCAACTTAGAGATTGAACCAACACAAGAAATGGAATATGGGGCCTTAGAAAACCTAATGTGTCTTACTCAAACATGTATTAACATAGTGGATTAATTAACTTAAAAAAAATTTCGTGTGTTTTGCCCTGATATTTTGGGCATGACATAGATCTAGTGGAAAGGTTGAGTTATGAGGAGCTACAATGAGCACTTAATCAGTTGGAGTTTGACAAGATAGTTTTTTGTTTAATCATTACACTAAGTGGATAAGATAGTTGATTTTAAGCCTAGTTGAGATGATCAATGAAGGAACAAATGCATAGGCTTAACTAAGAAAAAGAGTAGAAGATTAAGGAACTTAAAGTTGAAGCCGAGCTATGCTAGTGTTGATCAAGTGAAAAGTAGAAGCCAAGTGAATATAGTGTTGACTAAGCACCAATAAAGACTAAGTATCAAAAAAGTTAGAAGCCATGAAAAGATAGTATACGTCAAGCAATAAATCCTAGTGATGACCGAGTTGTTTATTGATAACCAAGGCTGAGGAACACAGTGTTGGTTAAGTGTTAACATTTGATAGTTTCTAAAGGAATTGACATTCCCATCTGACATAGTTAAATTTTTGGATTGGTCAAAGTGCACAAAGGATATGTATTGATGAGCCAAAGTATTTAATGCAAGCTAAACCATGTTTGAGTGTTCTTAGCCATTGACTCAAAGATAAGTTTCAAGAAGTATCTAGAAGGATAAGGAGAAAATGAAATGATGGAAGGATACACTTAGTCTAACCTAACACTAAGATCAATGGTGATGTTTAAGGAGAAAAATATCAAAGCTACCTATTTAAGGATGTATACAGATTAACCTAGGAGGGTTAGTAGTAGCCAATTTTGTTGATTGGAAAGCTTGAGTAGAAGGATGTGAAGAGGGAGAAAAGTAGAGGTAAAGAGTGATTGCTAAAGGATTTTCCAAGCAAATAAGAGATAGGGAGACATGAATGGAGTCTAGTCAATGAATTAGTAGATGAGATACATTACAACTGTATTTGCAAAGTAAGTTGTATTTATTAGATCAACCTATTGTTACTTTATAACCATTGTACTAGTTAAAATCCTTTAATTAAGGTTGATCTAATAATAATTTATAAATCCATTAATCAATATGACATTCTAATGGAAGGTTCTTAAGTACTCTAACAAGGCCACTCCTAATACGATAATTAAATACTTTAATAGGGTCACACCTAATAGTTTATACTATAACCTTTATTAGGGTTAGCTCCTAACAGGTTGGAAGAGTACAAATTTGGTGGTAGGTTACTAATGATTTTTCCCAAATTGGTTTTATATGTTAAATCTTGGTGTCATACTTGTGTGAATGTTATTTGATATTTTTAACTATTTTACTATTTTACATTATGTAAGTAGGCTATTACTGGGATAATGGATTGTAAGTTTATGTTACTCATTAGATGCTATAGAGATTGAGTGGACTAAAGAACATATCTAAGTTGTCTTAAGTATTCAAAATTTTAATTGGTACATCTAGGCATGAGGATAACTGATTAACCCGATAACCCCTCTGAGTTATTCTAAATCAATATAACAATTGGCATCAGAATTTGTTGTGCTTGTAAGGAAAATTTTAAAGGAACTTAAAGATAAAGATAAAGATGTACAAAAATGAGTTACCCAAGTTGAACAAGGAGAAATTTCCTCCATGACAAATTTTGATGAAGCTATACTTTTCTAGAATTGGAGATTCAACAATATACTTCTTGGAGAATAACTATATAGTACCATAAAAAATGATAACCCAATAGATAAAGGAGAAACAAGAACACAATCACACAATGTTGAAGATTACATCTATCCTAAGTTAGTTAGAGTTTGATGATATAAATAAATTCACTACTATAAAGAAAATGTGGGACCAACTAGCAAAGATCCATGGAGGAGAAAAGAATGTACTAAGAGCCAAATCAAAAATCTTGAGTGGAAATTTTGATGACATGAAGATGGTAGAAGGTGAGAACGTTTCTCAATATGTTAGAAAAATCAAAGAAGTGGTGAATGTTATTAGAGGAGTGAAGAAAATATTAGTGAAGAGACCCTGATCAACAAGCAACTAAGAACTTTACTTCCTATTTATGCTATTAGAGTTTCTGAAATACAAGAACTAAGATGTACTCTTGATAATGATTTAACCTTGGATAGTATATTTGGTAGATTTACTCTTTTTGAATCATAAAATTTTGATAATTTTATTGTCCCTGCTATTAAACATGCTTTCAAATCACAATTGGTTTTACAAAAGTCTAAGAAGAATAAAGGAAAGTATGAGGATAGTGAGAGTGAGTATTTTGATGATTATCTTGAGCATCTTGAAGCATTAATGGATAGGAGACTACCAAGAGGAAAAGGAAATTCAAAGGTAAACTTCCTATAATCTATTTTTCATGCAATAAAGTTGATTGAATATTGCTGCGAGATGTCTTTGTAGGGATGACAAGGATGAAAGGAAAGACATCAAGTTTAAAGGAAGAAGATATGGAAAAGACAAAGAAGGATACAAATGATATATGGGAAAAATTAAGAAATCTTGTTGCATTTTTGAAGAAGAAACTGATAGTGATTTTGATAGTTGCAATGAAGAAATTTTTATGTTACTATGAAAGATGATTTTGATGAAGATGAGAAAAATACATTTATTTCATATGCGAGTAAAGGTGATAGATGGATAATTGATAGTGGTTGCTCACTTCACATGATTGGTGATAAAAGTAAGTTTGGAACCTTAGAACATTATAAAGGAAGCTGTGTTAAGTTTGGTAATGATGCACTATGCCTTGTGAAAGATAATGGATCAATAATATTGACTAATAAGATAAGATGTGATAATTATTATTGGGTTGAAAGACTTAACTACAACTTTTTGAGTGTTGTATAGTTGACCAATTTAGGCTACATAGTTGAATTTCAACACAAGAAGGCTAAGATCTACAATGGTTCTGAAGAACTGATTGGAAGTGGAGACCAAAAAATAGATAACTTGTCCTAAATAGACCTATCTAATGATACATGATTATTTTCACAATGTGATGATATATGGTTATGACATAAGAGGCTATGTCATGTAAATTTTGATAATTTGGTAAGCATTAGTAAGATGAAGATAGTATGAGGATTACCAAGATTGAAGAAACCCAATAATGTGATGTGTAAACAATGTCAATTGGGAAAAATGACTAAGTCTAGTTTCAAGAGCAAGATCTACACTTTTGGTGAGATTTTGGAGTTGGCTCATATTGACCTTTATAGACCTATTGGAGTGCAAATATATAATGGTGAAAAATATTTTATTCCATTTGTTGATGATTACTCTACAATGATGACTAAGATGTTTCTTAAAGAGAAATATGATGCATTTCAAATGTTCAAGTGGTATATGGATAGGCTTGAAAAGGAAATAGGTAAAATCTTGAAGTGTACTCTGAGATTTGATAGAGGAGGTGAATTTATATCTAAGGAATTCCACACATTCTAGAATGATAGATGAATCAAGAGACATATGTCTTCATTGAGGACCCCTCCACAGAATGGTATAGATCAAAGGAGGAACCTATCAATCATGGTCTATGCTAGGACATTGATGATGGAGAAGAATGTTACACCAAAGTATAAGACACAAGTTGTAAGTACTACAATTTATATCTTGAATAATGTACAAGTCAAGAAAGGTACAAATATGACACCCTTTGATTTATAGTTGGATATGCACCTAATATGAAATGTTTCAAAGTATTTGAAAGAAAATTTTATATATTGAAGGATAATAGACATGGAAAACTTGATGCAAAGAGTGATGAAGATATATTACTAGGATATTCTACTCAAAGAAAAATATACAAGTGTTTGAATTCTAACACTAATAAAGTTATGGAAAGTAAAAATGTGAAAGTTGATGAATATGCATAAAAGAATGAAGTCGAATGTAAGAAGGAACCTGAAGATTATATAAATTTCATATACATAGGTGAAGGAGAGCCCAACACTTTACCTAAACTTGAGAAGAAATTTTCCAGGCAACAACAACATCTAATAAATGCCAAGTTATAGTAGAGATGTGCCAAGCATTAGGCAATTAGTGCTAAACTTTAAGAAGAGAATGTCGAGCATCAACAAGTGATTAATGAAAAAATAGAAGAAAAAAAATGAGATACAAGAAGTGCTACCTATAGTGACTGTAGAAGATGAACCCAAAGAACAACAATGAGAATTAAGAAGAGAACCTGTTGGGACTCAAAATTGAAGCCTGATTTTGAGTACCATCTTGAAAATTGAGCCATATAAGTGGGTTTAATGTGTATGTCTCGATTTTCATTTTGAAGCCTATAAAGTGTTTTATGCTTCTAACACTTTGCATTCCTATGATAATAAATTTCCATTCCGAATCATTGTATGAATTTTCATTTTGAGCATTGTTCAAATTTGCATTTTGCTTAAGTGTCAAACAACAACAAGTAGCCTAGTTTGGAATTGAATATCTTGCATCTGGTAAAGTATCATGACCTACTACTTTGGAAGTGTTTACTATGCATATTAGTGAAACTATGTTTCAAATTTCAAGTCATTTTGATATGTTTAGACTAGGTTAAATCCATCAAATTTGGCTATTTGCTATTGTCATGCTAATGCATTTTACTCATAATTCTGGGAAGCCTTGTTTGACCAGTTGTAACTTTGACCCAGTTGACCAAAATGAGAGAATTCATTTTGAATTGAATTCTAGAGGTCAAAGACTTTCTATTTCCTAGATTTGAGCCTATGAAAAATTCATTTGACTAGTTTTCAAATGCAATTTCTAAAGTTTTACTTTTGTCTAAAAGTGCATCATAACTCTAAATCTGTGATAGATGAGGCCAAATAGATTGTACCACTATGTTCTACTCTAAAAATACTTTAAGTGTGCCAATTTCAAGTCTTGACCAATCCATCTATACACTTTCCTAGGTCCATTCCATTTGTAAAAATCATTGTTCACTCAATGTTCCTAGCTCTGCAATTCTGAGTAGCCCACTTTGAATACCTGCTACATGTGCATAGTTATTCCTCATGAGCCCAAATCATAGATTTATACTCTCCTTGTGGTAGTGAACTAATGCCCAAATTTTTTTCCCTTGAAGTGTCTATTTGACCTATTTCTGAAGTCAAAACCAAACATACTTTACTATTTTCTAACGTGTTTGTTTGCAAGTAGCTTCAAGTGAGAAACTTTAACGATCAATATCATTTGACCTAGGTGTCATCATGACACAAAATCTAACTGGGTACAAGAATGTGGAATAGAGAATCAACATTTTAGATTTTAGATCTTGGTTATTTGTTTCAGTCAGTTTTTAAAACCAGTTTCAGAGGCTCTCGGGGAAAAAATTAGATTGCATGAAGTGATAAAATGAGTTTTTAAGTGATCAACCAGTTATCAAACTTGATTCCAATTGGTGAAATGAATTTAATTGATTAATTTGAAGGATCAGGTGTTTTAGTTTGAATTTTTTTTAGCTAGACCCACTTTGGGGTTTGACTAATTTCTTTAGGTTGATAGGAGTCGACAGAGATTGATGAGATCCATAAATCAAAATTGAATGGGAATTCATGGGGTTTTGTAAGAGATAAATGATAGGTTTTATGGAGCACATTAATGCTTAATATTATATTATAGTATTAATTCATAGTTCAAACTTCAAGATCCAATTCATATTTAAGTAGGAAATTAAAATTAACCCCAAAAAACTATGAAATTGGTTCGAGTTCAATGTTCATTCAAATTCAGAGGTTTAATTCATCAATTAATTTTTTCAAAGGTGCAGGTGAAAATACAAGTTCATCCTCAAGGTTCAATTCAAAAGTTGTCAATTCCCTAGTTTAAGTTTGAAAGTTCAAAATGTGGGTTCATCATAGCTACCACAAGAAGGATATCTTTTACCTAGTGCACATTACAATTGACTATGAGGAATCTATTTTAAAAAGGGTCCAATGAGGTTCAAAAAATTGATTCAGAGTATTGTGGCTCAAATATATATACACAAAGTACAACTAACCAGAGATACAAAGGTTAGAAGATATTTCAAAATAATTGTACTAGCCTGTATAATAAGAAGATGATATTATTAAATCAAATTTCTACAAAGAAACATTATCATTGTGAAAATATCTTAGGATGTAAGTAGTATTAGGGTCTCATTGACTATGTGTACAACTAGTGAAGCAATACAAGCTATAGGTAGATGTTGGTTGAATGCTTGATGATAGTAACTATGTAATGTAAATAAGGAATACACCCCAAATTGTTTGACAAAATTTTGGAATCATCAACCATTCCTATGCAAGCTCAGATGATTATCTAAATAAGAATTAAGAAACTAGGAGGAGAAAGCAATGAATCAAAAGAAATGAAAGTTCCCCTTGATAGATGCCCCTTCTTCAAGATGCACTACTTTTGCAAGAATTTTCATAGAGTTTATTATGCCAGATGAATGTAATGCTCAACCAGAAATTTTGAGTGAGATATATAACAATGTGTTAAAAAATCTAGTGGATGAGTTAAATGAAAAAATGGATGCAGTATCCATCATTATTCATAACGCCTATCCTTATGTAATAGATATGGTACATCATGATGAATCCTATGGGTTTTTGGAGACCAAAAAAATGTATTGTGGTTTTGGAATATTAAATGTAGATGTGCATTGTGGCCTTATACTGCCTATTGACATAAACTGTGAGGATCTAGACACATACTTGTTTTGGGATTTCAATCATCCCACATAAAGAGCTTCAAAGTTATTTTTCGATGTCATTTGGAGTGGAAATTCCTCTTTCATCCATCCCCTCAATCCCTCTACTCTGGTAATGGAAAGTAATTGATCAATTATTGTCTTGGTAAACTAGGATTTGCTGCTAGCAAATAATAATAGGCCATCACCTTATCCATCCCTTCTCTTTGGTCCTTGATCCTGTCTGACCTACTTATCAACTACCTATAGTTGTAAGGTTTCCCCATTTTCTTTTAGTCTATACTATTGAAAGACATGAAGGGACATTATCCCACATTCACCAGCTAAGGAGTTTTTTTACATGTTTTTATATGAGGGCACTCTTATGTTAAGCATCTTAAATATCAAGACTTAAGGACAAGGTGAATCTCACATGTGGTGGGACCAAGGTCATTGAAGTGGATATAGGGAAACATTTTTAACAAATGCATAAACAAGTAAAGAAATGACATGTGGATTAGAGGACCAACTAGACGATGACGCGTGGCCAACCAAAACTACTAATGGTGAAATGATATGTGGCAGACAATTCTAGGATTGGTGCACTTCTTAAGGTGCTGACATGTGGTGAGCTGAGATTAATTGTCCCCTTATCACATTGACATGGAAAATTACTGACTAGGAATTCAAGAAAGTGACATGCTAAAATGTGGCAGTGGGGGGTGATGTGGCACTAAATAGATGCGATTCACCAAATTGCTACACGTGGCAAGATAGATGGTTGTCACATTCTCACAATATATAGATGCAAGGAAGATAACCAAAGCGAGAAAGAAACAAGGCAATACATAGTATTGGGCCCACATGGTGGTGTGAAAATTTTGATGAATTAGGTGAGCCATATGGCAGTGACATGGTGAGGTGCCCAATAAGGTGATGACATGGCAGAGAATGTGCATAAGAAGATCCAATTAGAGGCTACCATGTAGCAATGTGTCAGGTGATAGGTAGTAGTTTATGGACTAATCAAAGGGTGCCATGTGGCACCTAGGTGGTGGTGATAGAGTAGAGACAAACCAATCCCATGGCAACATGTGTCAAAGCTTGGTCAAACTTAGATTGACCTCAATGCAAATTTGGAGGAAAAATTGAGAGGTTGAGAAAAAGTTTTTTTTTTTTTTTTTTTTTTTTTTTCTGGTTTTCAACATGTAGAGGGTCATTTAAATAAAAAAGTGTTATATTATAAAGTTTTAACGTTAGGGAAAAGGTTAAATGTTTTGCAAAAATGTAGACATGTCATGCATTAAGGAATCTAATTTTCAAATAGATCTTTTGGGCATGTCTTAGAGGCCAATATATGACTATCATATACCAATGGAAAGGTCTTCAAACAAAATTTCCATATTTGAAGTTTATTTTTACAGATGAAGTAGTATATGTGAGCTATTTAGGGCTTTTTACAAGGTTCTTATTTTTAAACTATATTCTAGTATGGTGGTTCATACTTGGCTTTTGGTGAAATGTTGAATTGGGTGTGCAACAAAGTTAGTAGAGATGTAGTTGATGTCTTTTCACCTCCTAGTCACTTTAGTGAAGGATTTATTAGCATTTTAGATGCATATATGATGTTTTTAAAGAGAAGAGATATTTTGGGTTTGTTGAAGCTCGATGATGAGATTCCATTTAGATTTTGGTTGTAGATAGAAGAGAGAGGTTTTGTAGTTGTAGGGGATGGAGATTCAAGTGGACATGTGTCACTTCCAAATCAGATCTTGGATTTCTTTCCTCTCCTATATCTTCTTTCTTTCTTTCTCTAGGGTTGATGGTTGGTTGTTTGTCCAGAACATTGAGCAGAGCTCTACCTGTGATCCCATCTTTCATTCCTCAACATTTTCTCTCTTGTGTACAATGGTAATAAAGCTAATTTAGATAGTTCTGGTCTATTGAGTTGCTTCTTAGTTATTTACATGCAGATAAGTGTATTGTTTCAAAGAAATGAATACAATGAATAAGAAACTTCTTAGTTTCATTCTAATTCTCATCTCCTATCTTTGTTGTCTGCAATATTATGTGGTTCAGGAACAAAGGCCTTAAATCTATTTGCAACTCCTCAAAGTTGTATGTCTTGTTAGGTTTTCTATTGGAACAAAGAGCCAAGTAATTGCTTACCTATTTTGACAGGGTTGCTGGTTACATGAGAAGGATATCATGAGTATGAGGGTTTTTATGAATGCTGTTGTCTAATTAACAAAGTGATAAGATAGATCTAATATCTTGTTGTATGGGATGTGTCACTGATATCATGGATGTACATTTGTGATTTGTGGAATTTCCCAACAGACAAGGCATTGATTAGCTATAGGATCAACATGTTCTTGTTGTTGCATACTTGGATTTTGTTGATATCAAACTTAAATCAATTATCCATTTTCCTTTCCATTTAAGAGTTAAAAGGATGCCCTCACTCAACTTGTGGATTTCATAGGATTTTCAATTTTCTACTACTTACCCTTGTGATTGCATAAGTATAGGAGGAATAAGGGTTTTATCTACTTTATAAGATTCACATTGTAGGCTTTGGAGCTGGTATCATATGAAAGCATCTCATGTTCACCCGCCTAGGCTTTATAGAGCCTGAAGAAGGAGTATGGTCTTATAGTTAGCCCTAGTGTTTGCATAGGTATGTTGAACATGAGAATTAGCTACCCCTAGATGTATTCGTTCCTATCATTGGGTTATTCAAAAAGCTTTTGATTTAGAAGCCAACATAATGATGACTCTTCTTGGGAGTGTATTGAATCTATATTATAGAAAAACCTTGAGATTTTGAAAAATGATTTAATACAACATAAAGAAGTGCATGAAAGTTTTTGTAGTATTAAGTTTTCTGATGCGATTTTTAGTTTCTTACTCAAACAATCATGCATGCTAGTGGTTACCTTATCTAGGACAACAATATCTTTGAGGGTTGAGTGTAAATTATATTGTCACTAAGAGAATGTATCATCAATTAATTCAGCTGGGAAATATTTCAAAGTGCTGTTGAAAAGTTTAGAGTCAAGAATGATATGATACATTGTGTTCTTTTTTTTGAGTGTGTAAATCTCCAAGAGTGGTTTGATGATCTGCAAGTTCCTTTTTTAAAATTGAAAGTAAGGTTCAAATTTGTCAAGTGACAAATTATGTTTCAAATCTTTTCTCACAAGAGCGAGTGGTAACTCTAAATCTCTGTACTAATTGTAAATTGGTTTCATATATTTTTAAAGGACTTTTAGCATTTTGTTGGGAAAATCTAAAGCTTTCGACAGTAGTTCTTGGAAAAGAAGTTATAAGTTCTTGATTAGAAAGTTACAATGTTGTATGCATCTACTGTTACAAGAATTTGAAGAGTTAAAAAGTAAATCACAATAATGAATTTATCCTCTCTTAAGGAGGTGGCAGCCCTACATGGTTTTATGAATGGTGTAAAGAAGTTCACATTTAGACCTGTGCCAAATCGATAGATCGAGGTTCAACATCAGCACTTAAGGCATTTTTCTTTTCATGAATTGTCCTTTCATGCAAGCCAAGTGTTATAAATGATTACCTCTATTAAGAGATTATCAAAACTAAGGAAAGAGGTAGTTAGAAATTGTTGTTTCAAAATGGAATCAAATCTCAGATTTGAAGTTAGTTTATGAAGTAATAAAATTGTGCTTGAAGATATTGTAGAGATAAAAAAGAAACTCTGTAATTATATTGTCAGATTCATAACAAATATGGTAGGAAGTATTCAAGGTCTAGGAAATGATAAATTTTGTATGAAGTTCAAATCAACACTCATGGACTTGCATTTTTCTTCAAGACCTAAGGAATCTTCTTTACTTATTGTTTTCCTATAAGTCTTTATGCCTAATTTAGTTAACTAGCCAAAAAATTTAACATTAGAAAAGATTTTTCAAGTTGAAGAATACATCAAGAAGATTGAAAGTAATCCATATAGCAATAGAGTTCATGTTGAATCTTCTAATGATGATAGAGAATGTGCTAAAAGTCAGAATGAATATAACGAGTTCATAGATAATGATAATTTGTCTTTTGAGTTTGAAGAGAAGGATTCAAATTTTAGTGAATTAGATGATTACAGTCATCATTAGGAAGATGCATATTTAACTAAAAATGAATCATGTGACATGTGTGAGAGTGAAGAAAGTTATATCAGCAATAGTGATAAGTTTTCTTGTAGTGAAAGTTATAATAATGATGTACCTAGTGATGAGGTATCTTGCAATGAAGAGGAAACAAGTTGTGATAAGGATTCTAATTTTTTAGATTGTTCTACTAATGTTATTGCTGTTATAGATATTGTGGATCATCCGAATTATGATCAAATCCATGAAGAACAAACTTGTGATGAAGTATTGTTGAATGCTGATGAAATTTCAGAACTATTGGCTCATGATTGTGAAAGGTATGCAAATGTTTTTAAGGATGACCCAATTTTCCCTTTAATGTTTCTTCTCAAGACAAAGTCTTTTCCCCAAAGTTTGATGCTAAAAGTGATACAAATTCAAAATACTACATTTCAAATGTTGGAGGTGTATATGATAGTATTTCAAATGTCAATACACATGATGACTTGTATGATGTAGAGAGTACTGCTAAGGGAAGATTTAATGCTGATCCAAATTCTTTTCATGTTGATAATGGTGCAATAAGTATTGATGTCTCATATGATGAAAAATAAAAGGATAGATGTTGTGAACCTAATCCTAAGTTTCTCTTTTATGCTGATGAGTCTAGTGATGTTGAGTTTGAAAGATTCAAAGTTCATTCCAAGGAGTTTTTGGAAAGAGACAATGATAGTAATCAACAAGTTGTTTGTGAGCACTTTCATGATAAGTTTTGTAACTTGGTAACTAATTCATTGTTTAAAGAATATGAATGATTTTTAGAATATGTTGAATCTAACTAGATGTTAAACAAAATTGCAAATGAGGAGAAATCAGATTTCATGTCTCCTTCGTATCCGGTTACACAAGGTGAGTTTCAAATTCATGACATATGTAACTCCTTGAATCAAGAAGAGTACAAGTCCTTTGTGTTTCCATTGGATAGAATGCATAATTCATTTAGTACAAATGAATTTTAGTCTGATTATGAGATCCAAGAGCATTCTGATCATACTTTCATAATGAGCAAACCATAGACAATGATTCTAGTTTTTATATGCATTATGAAATCAAAGATGTAGAATTGGTTTTGCCAAGTGAATTGATTTAGAATGTTAATTTGATTGGTGAAATTGATGAGAATGATTTTTTAAGCTTACCTCATGAAAGTAGAAATGAAAATCATGTCTATTAAAAAGGTAAGGAGTTTTGTTGAGGTTTGGTGGCCCAAGCCATCTTTGTACAGTTTAGGAGTAGTTTTCTTGCTTTCAATAAAGTTGTTTGAGAGAAAGTTTTGGAGTGCTCTACTTATTATAGAGATCTAAATCCTTTCCATTCCCACAAGAGACATGCATCCTCAAATAGAGCCACTGTTGGAACTCAAAATTGAAGCCTTGATTTTGAGTACCATCTTAAAAAAATGAGCACTATAAGCAGTTTTAATCATGTGTACCCAACCATCATTTTGATGCCTATGAAGTGTTTTATCTTTCTAAAAATTTCCACTTAGTACGTGTATTCTTACTATGGTGATAAATTTCCATTTTGAATCATTTTATGAAGTTTCATTTTGAGTATTGTTCAAATTTTCATTTTGTGTAAGTGTCAATCAATGACAGATAGCCTAGTTTGTAATTGAATATCTTGCACCTGGTAAACTTTCATGGCCCATCACTTTGTGAGTGTTTAGTATGCATATCACTGAGCCTATGTTTCATATTTCAAGTAATTTTGATATATTTTGACTCAGTTTTGAATCTCTCAAAATTGGTTTACTATTGTCATGTTGATGTAGTTTACTTAGAATTTTGGGAAGCCTTGTTTGACCAGTTTTAATTTTGACCAACTTGAATAAAATGAGAAAATTCCTTTTGCACTACGTTCTAGAGGTTAGAGGCTTGCTATTTCCTATATTTGAGCCTATGATGAATCCATTTGACTAGTATTCAAATGTAATTCCAAATGCAATTTCTAAAGTTTTATTGGTGTCTAAAAATGTAGATTGATCAGTAGACTTGTTCGGGATGTCATAAATTTGAATCCATGATAGATCAGACCAAATGAATTGTACCACTATGTTCTAATATAAAAATAATTTAAGTGTTCCAATTTTCAAGTCTTGACCAATCCATTTGTACACTTTCCCAGGTCCATTCTGTTTGTGAAACTCATTCTTCAGCCAATGCTCCTAGTTTTGTAATTCTAAGTACCCCACTTTGAACACTTTCCAAATGCACCTTGTTATTCATCATGAGCTAAAATCATATATTTATACTCTCCTCATGAAAGTAAACTAATGCCCCAATTTTTGTGCCCCCAAGTGTCTATTTGACCTATTTTTGAAGCTGAAACCAAACACACTTTACTATTTTCTGACACGTATATTTTTAGGCAGTTTCAAGTGAGCAAATTTGAAGGTCAATATTTTTTGACCCAGGTTTTTTCTTGACATGAAATATGATAGGGTGTAAGAATGTGGATTAGAGAATCAGTATGTAAATTCTCAGAGCCCATTTATTTGTTTAAGTCAATTTTTAAAGCCAGTTTCAGAAGCTCTTGGGTAGAAAATTACAGATTGCATAAAGTGGTAAAATGGGTTTTTAAGCTAGAGCCACTTTGGGCTTTGACTAATTTCTTCAGGTTGACAGGAGTCAGTAGAGATTGAAGAGATCCATACATCAAAGTTGAATGAGAATGCATAGGGTTTTCTTAGAGACAAATGCTAGGTTTTATGGGGCACATTAATGCTTGATATTAGATTCTAGTATTAATTCATAATTCAAACTTCAAGATCAAGTTCATATTCAAGTATAAAATTAAAATTAACCCCAAAAAACTATGAACTTGGTTCAAGTTCAATGTTCTTTCAAATTCAAAAGTGTAATTCATTAGTTCATTTTTTCAAAGGTGTAGGTGAAAGTACAAGTTCAACTTCAAAGTTCAATTCAAAAGTTATCGGTTCCCTAGTTTAAGTCCAAAAGTTTAAAATGTGGGTTCATCATAGATACCACAAGAAGGGTATCTTTTACCTAGTGCACATTGTAATTGGTTATAAGGAATCTATTTTTAAAAGGGTTCAATGAGGTTCAAAAAACCAATTCAAAGTATTGTGGCTCAAATATATATACACAAAGCACAACTAACTAGAGATACAAAGGTTAGAAGATATTTCAAAATAAGTGTACTAGCTAAACAATAATAAGATGATATTATTAAATCATGTTTCTACAAAGAAGCATTATCAATGTGAAAATATCTCAGGATGCAAGTAGTATTAGGATGTTACTGGCTATGTGTATATCTAGTGAAGCAATACAAGCTATAGGTAGATGTTGGTTGAATGCTTGATGATAGTAATTGTGTAATGTAAATAAGGCATACAACCCATATTGTTTGATAAAATGTTGGAATCATCAACCATTCCTATGCAAGCTGAGATGATTATCTGAATAAGAATTAAGAATCCATAAGGAGAAAGAGAAGAATCATAAGCAATGAAAATTCCTTGTGATTGACACCCCTACTCCAGGATGCTCTCCTTTTGCAAGAACTTTCACAGATTTTATTACTCTAGATGAATGTAATGCTCAACCAAACATTTTGAGTGAGATATATAACAATGGGTTGAAAACTCAGGTGGATGGGTTGAATGAAAAAATGGATGGAGTGTCTATCATTCTCCATAACACCTATCCTTATACAGTGAAAGGTGGGCCAATAGTACTTGTACATCATGAAAAGTACCACAAATAACAAAAAAATACAATGATGCAATCATTAACCACACTTCACCCAACACATCATAGGGAAAATACAAGTTTTCTAGGGTAGGGATAATTTCTTCCTAGACATGGCATGATGGTTAAGTATTGTAGTAGACTAATAATATAAAAGAGAGGCATGGTAGCATTGATCAATTTATAGATGGTAGTTTAGTAGGTTAGCTAGTAAGCTTAGTCATGTCCTATATTTCTATCATTAGGATTGCTAAGGAATAGTGCCCACCGAGATGAATAGAGGTGGAATGCATCTTCCTAAGAAGTAAACGGCCTTTTTATGCATGCACCAACCTAAAATTCTATGGGATCCCTACTATTTACTGGTGGGGTGGTAGGGGCCTGCCTAAACTTAGTGCTGCAATCCTACTATGATAGATATGGTACATCATGGTGAATCCTATGGATTTTTGGAGACCAAAAAATCATGTTGTGGTTTTGGAATGTTAAATACAAATGTGCATTGTGGCCTTACAATTGCTAATGATGTACTTTGCAAGGATCCATACACATAATTGTTTTGGATTTCACTCATTCCACAAAAAGGGCTTCAAAATTATATGTTGATGTCATTTGGAGTGGAAATTCCTCTTTCATCCATCCCTTCAATCGCTCTACTTTGGTAATGGCAAGTAATTGATCAATTATTGTCTTGGTAAAGTAGGACCTACTTCTAGTAAACAAAAATGAGTCATCACGTTATCCATACATTCTCTTTGGTCCTCGAGCTAGTTTGACTTACTTGTCAACCACCTATAGTTGTAAGGTTTCCCTACCATCTTTTAGTCTATACTATTGAAATACATGAAGGGACATTATCCCACATTCATCAGGTAAGGATTTTTTTACATGTTTTTATATGAGAGAACTCTCATATAAAGTGTCTTAAGCATCAATGCTTAAGGACAAGGTGAATCTCATGTGTGGTGGGCTCGAGGTCATTCAAGTGGACCTAGGGAATTTTTTTGAACAAATACATAAACAAGTGGAGAGACAAAATGTGGGTCGAAGGACCAACCAAATGATAGCACATGGAAAATGAGAATAATCAATGGTAGAGTGATATGTGGTAGAAAATTCTAGGCTTGGCACACTTTATGAGGTACTAACATGGTGAGGTCAACATGTGGTGAGCTGAGAGTCATTATCACATTGATGTGGGGAATTATTGACTAGGAATACGAGAAAGTGATGTCCTAACACATGGTGGTGAGCAGTGAAGTGGCACCGAGTAGATGTAATTCACTAGATTGTGACACATGGCAAGATTGACAATTGTCACATTCTCACAAAATAAAGATGCATGGAAGATAAAAAAAGTGAGAAAGAGATAAAGAAACATGTGGCAATGGGCCCATGTGGTGGTGTGACAGTTTTGATGAATCAAGTGACATTACATGGTGGTGACATGGCGAGGCACATAGTAAGGTGATGACATGGTGATGAATGTGCATAAGAAGATCAAATCAGAGGTTACCACATGGAAATGGTCAAGTGATAGGTGGCACTTGGTGGACCAATCAGAGGGTGCCATGTGGTGGCCAGGTGGCAGTGATAGACTAATCCCATGGTGACGCATGTCAAAGCTTGGTCAAACTTGGGTTGACCTTCATTCAAATTTGGAGGAACAATTGAAAGGTTAAGACACTTTTTATTTTCTAGTTGTGAACGTGTAGAGGGTCATTAAATAAAAAAATTTTTATATTATAAAGTTTTAAGCTTAGGGAAATGGTTTTTGTTTTTGCAAAAATGTAGAGCTATCATGCATTTTGAAACCTGATTTTCCAATAGATCTCTTGGGCATGTCCTAGAGGCCAACACATGACTATCATATATTGACAGAAAGGTCTCAAAATAAAATTTCTAAATTTGTAGTTTTTTTCCTAGCAAGTAGTATATGTGAGCTATTTATGGTTTTTTCCAAGGTTCTTAATTTTCAAATGTATTTCGGTATAGCAGTTTAGATTTGGTTTTTGGTGAAATGATGAACTGGGTGTATGTCAAAGTTAGTAGAGATGCAGTTGGTGATGTATTTTTACCTCCAAGTCACTTTAGTAAAGGATTATTAGCATTTCAAATGCATATTTGATGTTTTTATCAAAGTAACGGTTTCTCATCATTTGGAGGAGATATTTTGACTTTTGGTTGTAGAGAGAAGAGAGAGGATTTGCAATAGTAGGGGATGGAGCTTCAAGTGGACATGTGTTACTTCTAGATCATATCCAAGATTTCTTTCCTCTTATATATCTTTCTTCTTTCTTTCTTTCTCTAGGGTTGATGGTTGGTTGTTTGTCTAGACTATTGAGCAAAGCCCTATCTATGATCCCACCATTCATTGCTCATCATTTTCTCTCTTGTGAACAACATTAATAAAGCTAATATAGACAATTCTAGTCTATTGAGTTGTTTCTAAGTTATTTACATGCATCTTAAGTGTATTATTTCAAAGAAATGAATACAATGAACAACACACTTCTTAGTTTCATTCTGATTCTTGTCTCCTATCTCTGTTGTCTACAATGTTATGTGGTTTAGGAGAAAAAGGATTAAATCCATTTGCAACTCCTCAAAGTTGTTTGTCTTGTTAGGTTTTTTATTGGAACAAAGAGCTAATTAATTGCTTACTGATTTTGATAGGGTTGCTGGTTACATGGGAAGGATGTCATAAGTATGAGGGCTTTTATGAACACTAATCTCTAATTAACAAAGTGATAAGATAGATTTGATATCTTGATGTATGGGATATTTCACCTATATCATGGATGTATATTTGTGGTTTGTGGAATTTCCCAATAGATAAGGAACTGATCAGCTATAGGATCAACATGTTCTTGCTATTGCATACTTGGATTTTTCCTGATATTAAACTTAAATCAATTATCCATTTCCCATTCTATTTAAGAGTTGAAAGGATGCCCTTACTTAACTTGTGGATTTCATAGGACTTTCAATTTTCTACTACTTGCCTTTGTCATTGCATAAGTATAGGAGAAATATATTCTTTATAAGTTTTAGATTGTAAGCTTTTGGAACTGGTACCTGTATATGAGAAATAAGCATGCAAGAAATACTAAATTAAGGAATCAAAAGCATTTACATACTTAAAAAGAATAACATATATGATAGACAAAGACAAACCCTCAATTAAGAATATGAACCATTAAGAGATTCTCTCAATGAGGCCTTTCTTGTTTTAGGGATGAGTCTATTTGATAGATTTAGGATGTATGCTCACTTGCTTGCTCAATTGCTTCAATGGAGATGGATAATAGCAAATTGGTAGCCTTGTGAGCTCTCAATTTGGCATTATGAGGGTATGGTTGATGGCTTTGTTTCTCAAACTAGCATGATAACTTTACTAAATGGATTGTGTTGAAATGGCTTGGGAGGGGATTCAATTTATAGGCTAAGGTCTTGATGATTTGAGGGCTAAGATGAAAGGATGGGGAAAAGCTCATAGAGGACTCAGATTGCATGAGAGGAGAGCACATGGATTGTGCTTTCTTACAGCCAATCAAGGAGTGACACATGTCACAGGGTGAGTGGGTGGAGGAAAGGGAAAGGATGAGTCAACAAAGGAGGCTCAAGGCCTTAAAGACCCTCATAATGGCTTGTAAGAGCAATGAATGAGTTTGTAAGAGTCTTTTATGGCTTTGTAAGAGCATTCATGGTTTGGTGGTTGGGATATTTTGAGGGAAGACTTTGGCTTGGCTTAGGAAAGTCTTAAGCTTGTTTAGGATTGTGCAAATGATTAAGGGTTGGATTAGGATGGATTTAGGATTAGATTAGGGATGTTAGAGATGGGCAAGTGGATGGCATTTATGAGGGCGGGTGAGTTAGTAGCTAAGCTTGGTTAGTATGGGTGGATGGGGTGGATTAGGCTAAATGGAGGATTAGGGATAGGCTTCAAATGAGGATGAAGACCTTCTAGAAGAGTCTAGAACTTCCTAGGATGAGGATAAATAAAGTTTATTTATCTCAAAGGTTTGGGTTGAGGAGATATTTATTAATTTTTTTTTTAATAAATATGAGGATTAATATTTAATCTTAATTAAATATTTTAAGTTGGGATTAGGGGTAGGAAATGATGGGATTAACCTTTAATCAAAATTAAAGAAGGATTAGAAGATTTTGGAAGAGGTTAGTGGTCTTAAGGAAATTGGCCAAGTTTTGGGCAAAAAATAAATAAATTATTTATTTTGAGATTTTTGGTCAATTTATTAATTAAATAATTAATAAATAAAGAAATAATGTTTAAATAAGATTTAAACATTTTTGGGAGGGATTCCTTAATTAAATATTTTTAATTAAGACAAAGGGATTTAATGGCATAAAAATAAATAAATAAATAATTAATAAATGATGATGTCATCAGGGACTTTTCCGAAAATAAAAATAGTTTATTTTCTAAAGGATTTTAGGTGTCTACATTTTGCCCCTCTTTGACATAGTGTTGAAACAACACTATTTCAAAGAAGTTCAGATATAAATGACATGAGGAAGATGTTTTTAGCAACAAAGTTGCCCCAGTCTCGGATAAGAAGAGGAGAGACTAGACTTAGATGATGCCCCCTCAAGAAGGCAGTGGGGAGAGAAAATGAGGCTCGATGACTTCTTGAAAAATAAAAGAATCTGGGATGAGCAGGAGACTCAAATTGGCAAAGAGAAGGGGCTTAATTAGCTCAAACTCTCACTATGAGAGAATGATAAAGGGAGAATTAGAGGCACAAGAGGAACCAAGCTTAAGACTTTAGGGAAGGTGGAGGATGAAGGAGCGGAGCACTATAAAAAAGAATCTAGGATAGGGAGAAGGATGAGGGGATTATAAAGCTGATGCAACAGGATTTGAAAGAGTCAGATTGGCGGATGATGGGTTTCAGAGATCCCTAGGACTAGGATTGTGGATCTCGAAAGATGAGGCTTGGTGGATTGATTGGATTGGTGGATCCCTAAGACTAGGATTGTGGATCCCTAAAGCTAAAAGTGAATATTGATTCAAAGAGATACTGATGCATAAGCTGGGGTAGGAGAGACAGATGCTGGATATGGATGGGGGATAATGGAGATGAAGGGAATCCATTGAAGATTTTTGAGCAGGGGGATACTTCAAAGAGAAGTACCACCATGTAGTTGAGCACTAGATTTGCTATAGGACTATTGGTTAATTTCCAAGGTTACCAAGAACATCAAGGCCATGTCACCACCTGTCCAAAGGACTGACGGACTGACTCGAAACAAACACACAAGTATTGTCCCAGCATCACACATGAAACCCAGAGGAAAAAACGTGGAACCAACACTAGGTAACCCACAAGAAAAAAAGAAACAAACGAAAGACTTGATCAAAATCATACACTTAGAGTGCCCCATTCGTAGCATACCATGATATGGAAGATCATGGCAACCGTGAGGAGGGAACAAAAATATTGCTTGGAAAAGATACTTTAAGACCCAAAAGAGAAGATTCCAAATCAAAAGAAAGAGAAAATCCAAAAGAGAATCGTTTGCCGATGAGATGGGTGGGACGAGGTACTAACGGACCAAGATCAGACATGAGGAAAGCTATATCCTACAAGGATCTATTAGAGAGCACCTAAGCTAATGGATTTTGAATGAGTGATGCGTCTGGCAAGGTGAACTAAGAAGGATGACACTTTGGTGATAGGAGATCTAGCTAAAGGATGCATTGGGATAGCTAACCAAGGGTTGTGCGATGTGTGCAAGATGTTGATCAAGGACACGAAAGCTGGATAGATACAATGGTACTAAGCTAAAGAGGATGTACAAGTTGACAGACCCAGATATGTTACAAATGTACAAGGTTGTTCATGTTTTAGTTTTTTGTGAGATGGAAATGTTGTAGAGTGTGTTGCATGGATAGTTGGAGTTGATAGGCGGATATGTAGATGGTTTGCAAAAAGCTTAAGGAAAATGGGGTTCTTTGTGTGCATGTGATAGGATACAAACTAGGATACAAGCTTTGGTATATAATACAAGCTAGAATATGGTACAAGCTTTGGACAAGATTTGAATATACAAGCTATGATACAAGGGATGATACAAGATTTACAAGCTGGGGTACAAGATTTACAAGCTGAGATACATGATTTACAGGCTGTACAGGAGGTATTTACAAGCTTCATTAGATTTTGGATATTTGGTTGGAACACCAAGGGAAAAAGTAGGTGTTTTATGGGATGGTGGGTCAATGGATGAGGGATAGGATAGTGATAGATAATGGATTAGTCTTAGTACACAAGGCACCTGAATTACCAGGTTTTCACCAAGGTACCTATCCAAGGCGCTTGAATTTCCAAGTTTTCACCATTGGACACTTATTTCTCTTTACTATTTTTTTTTTTGTATTTTTTCAAAAGCTAACTATACAAAGGATCTTCAAGCATAGAACTTCTTGAGATGAATGATGTTCGTAGGATCATTTAAGAGTTCTCCTTCTGGTGTAGATAGCTGATAGGCTCCGAAGCCAAAAGAAGCAGTGACAACATAAGGACCAAGCCATGTAGGTTCAAACTTGCCTTTTTTTTCTCTATCATCTTGGACTTTCATATTTTCTTTGAGGACCATGTCGCCTAGCTGAAAGTGTCAAAGAAGCACCTTCTTATTGAAATTCCTTTTGAGCCGAGATTAATAGACTGTGAGATGATCCTAGGCATGTTGTATCTTCTCGTCTAGGAAATCTAGCTAGGTGAGCCGAGCTACTTTGTATTCTTCATCTGATATTTTCCCTCGCAAAGATATGCCCAAAGAGGGAAGTTTAACCTCTATGGGTAGTACCACTTCAGCACCATAGACTAGGGAGTATGGAGTTGTTCCTATGGATGTATGAAAGGAAGTTTGATAGGCCCATAGGGCTGGATTTATTTGTAGGTGTCAATTGCAGCCGAAATCATTGACAACTTTCTTTAGGATTCTGAGGAGGGTTTTGTTAGTTGCCTCTGCTTGGCCGTTACCTTGTGGGAAATATGGGCTAGAAAAATGGTGATGGATGTGGAGGGAAGTGCATAATTCTTCCATGTTGAGATTTTCAAAGTTACCTCCATAGTCGGTGAAGATGGTGGATGGGATGCCAAAGCGAAAAACAATGTGGTACAAGATGAACTTGGAGACCTGAACTCCTATATCTAAGACTAGGGGGACTACTTCCATCCATTTAGTGAAATAGTCTGTAGCTATAATTATCCATTTATGTCCATCAAATGAGAGAGGTGTGATAGTTCCAACTAGATCAAGGCCCCAACATGCAAAGGGCCAAGGTGGTGCAATAAGCTATGGATCTTGTGCTAGAGCGTACACAAGATTGGTGTGTTGCTGACATGGGAGACATTTTCTGACAAAGTCACAGGAGTCTTCTTCGATGGTAGGCTAATAGTAGCCCACTCTAAGGATTTGTTGTGCTAGGAAAATACCACTTGTGTGGGCACCGCAAAGTTTGAAGTGTACTTCTTTTAATGCCATCATGGCCTCATTTTAGTCTAAACACCTAGAGAGAGTATTGTGATAACCCCAATGATATAGGGTATTGGCTATGATGACATAGCGGGATGATTTTTTGATGAGGCTTTGGCGTTGGGTTTGTGTGAGGTGAGGGGATAGGATACCATCTTTAAGGTAAGCGTGGATTTCATGGTACCAAGGGGATTGGGGACCAACCAAGATGCAAACACGATTTGAATCCTCATTCGCATAGGCAGGTGTGAGGAGCTACTCGACTAAAAACTCATACTGCATAGCCGCTTGGGGAATTTCCAAGAGTGAGCCAATAGTAGCCATAGCATCTGCTACTTTGTTTTGCATTCGAGGCACTTGTGTAAACTGAAGCTTTGTAAAATGTTGGGTTAGCTAATTAACTAGCTCTTTGTAGGGTAATAGCTTGTCATCTTTGGTTTGATATTCATTTAGGGTTTTTTTGATGATGAGCTAAAAATTGCCAAAGATTTGTAACTCAGTGATGTTCCATTCTACAGCTATCTTTAATCTTGCTATGAGAGCCTCATATTCAACTATATTGTTGGTGCTAGGGAATTGTAGCTTGAAGGCTTTTGGAATGTAATCTTCCTGAGGTATGACCAACAATATTCCTGCCCCTGATCCATGAGATGTGTATGAGCCATCAAAATAAAGTTTCCATGGAGGCTGTTCTTCAATTAGATTGATATGCTCATCTAAAAATTCTGTGATCAAAGGATATGTATCTACTAGAGGCACATCAACTAGGTGATCTGCTATAGCTTGCCCTTTGATTGCCTTTCTTTCCACATACTAGATGTTAAATTTGCTAAGGAGCATAACCCATTTGGCCAAACGACCTATAAGTGCTGTTCTAGAGAGCATATACTTGAGAGGGTCGATCTTGGAGACTAGTTGGATGGTATGACTTAGCATGTAGTGGCAAAGCTTTTGAGTTGAGAAAACAACTGCCAAACAAGCTTTTTCCATAGGAGTATAATTGAGTTCATAACCAACTAGGGTTCTACTGATGTAGTAGATGGCTCTTTCTCTATCGTAGTCATTGAGCTGTGCTAGATGTGCCCCTAGAGCAGTAGGCATTGCTGATATGTACAAGATCAAGGGATGACCAGGAACTGGTGGAACCAAGATAGAGTGATTGATGAGATACTGCTTGAGATGATTAAATCCGCATTGACATAAAGGATCCCACTTGAAGTTTTCATCCTTCTTCAGTAAATGTGCAAATGACATACACTTATCTGCCAGCTGGGAGATGAAGCGTTGAACAGATTGAAGCTTTCCCTAAAGAGTGTGAAGCTGTCATAGTGTCTAGGGAGGAGGCATGTCTAAGATAGCCTTGACCTTCTTGGGGTCAATCTCTATACCTCGTTTAGAAACTATAAAGCCTAGAAGCTTGCCAGATGTGACCCCAAAGACACACTTCTTGGGATTCAGCATGAGATGATATGTGGCTAACCTATCAAAGACTTTCTCCAGGTCAACCAGATGATCCATGAAGGTATGATATTTGACCAAGATATCATCCACATAATCCTCCAAAATGCTATGGGTAAGATCATGGAAAATGGCTGTCATAGCTCTTTGATAGGTAGCCCCAACATTCTTTAGGCCAAAAGGCATCATGTTGTAGCAAAAGGTTCCCCAAAGGGTAGTGAATGCTGTCATATGTTGATCTTCTGCTACAATCTTGATTTGATTATACCCGAAAAATCCATCCATGAGGGACATAATTTCATGTCCAGCTGTAAGATCTACAATCATATCTATGTTGGGCAAGGGAAAATCATCTTTTGGACAAGCTTTGTTAAGATCTCTGAAATCAGTGCAGATTCTAATGTCACCAGAAGGCTTAGTGACGGGGACAATGTTAGAGATCCACTCTGAGTAGTCAATAGGTCAGATAACCTTAGCAACTAACATTCTTTCTAACTTAGGTTTGACCAGTAATGCCACCTTGGGGTGCATTTTTCTAAGCTTTTGTCTAATGGGCTTTATCTTTGGATCGACTGCAAGATGATGAACTACAAGCTTTGGATAAAGTCCTAGCATGTCCTAATATGACCATGCAAATTGGCCAATTTTCTTTCTTAAGACCTCAAAGAGGAGGTTAGCTTGGTCTTGCGATAGGGATGCAACAATGTGAACAAGTCTGGGGATCTCTAAAGAACTGATGTTGACTTCTCTAGTATCCTCAATTAGAATAGAAGACACCTCTGGTCAATTATCTTGAGGAGGCAATGCTAAATCCTCATGTTCTACTTGTGACTCAAGATTTTCTTGCCGAGGGGCTCTCTTCGCTGCCTTAGCTAGTCTCAGATTTGCCTTAGTTCCAATTTTGGGTGTATCAGAACTAGGTTGGGAATTATCTCCAAAATATGCTTTTGGATCCAACTTGTAGACATATGCTGAGTCTAGCCTTGTTTTCTTGTGAGGTGTTTCAACTCCCATGAATCTCAGAATCACTTCCTTTGATGTAAACTCATCAATGTGTATGATGCTTGGTTGGTCCCAATCTATGAGTTGTGGATGGTTGAGTGGTAGGTCAATGAAATGGATGGATTGTTCTTGGAGAATAGAGTCTCTGAGGAAGATTTGGTCTGGGATATTGTCGTAGGCTTTCTTTTCAACTTCCTCAAGAATGTCTTCAATTTTGATAGGGTCACGATGAATGTTCGAAAAAGCATGACCGTTTGTATTGGTGCCCCCAGTTGTGGGTATGCCAAAGCCAAGACCTGACTTCATTTCCCACTTGTGTGCTTTGATGGGGCACTGCATGCCTCTTTCTTTTGGTCCTAGACCACCACCTTAATAGTTCCATATTTTAGTGATGAGCTTATGTTCTTGGGGATACTTTTGGCTGAAGTGATCAAAATGTGCATGATTTCTTGGAGGTGCATCCTTATGTAACCAATTGTTGATATCTGGAGTGAGCTCCTCATGATTTTTTGAAGATACAAAGGTTGTTGGGCAAAACTGTTTGTATCAAGGAGGTGGAATCTCCTTAGCTTGGTGATATGTTAGTCATCCATGGGCATGTGGATCAAGTGGGAGTGCCCCAACAACAAATGCATGTGACAAACTATAATCTCCATAGCCTTTGTTATTGATCTTCACGATAGATAGGGTGGAAGCGAGGATGGTTTCTGGGTCATTCCAAGTGTGGGATGAACTGGCGATGGCTGTGCTGATATCAATTCTAGGGCAATGGTTTGCATATGAAGCTTCAACCGCATTGCAGTAAGCAAAGGGTTTTGGATCGGCATGGATGGTTACCTCAGTGTCCTGATGCAAAAATTTGACGCACTGATGGTAAGTGGATGGAACAACTTTCATGGCATGAATCCATGGGTGACCAAGGAGGATGTTGAATGGTAGGTTTAGATCAATAACATGGTAGAGTGTTTCTTGGATGACTGGCCCAACCTTGATTGGCAACAACATAGTTCCTTCTGTGGTTCTTTCCAATTTGTCATAAGCTTTGATGGCGATAACCTCACTGATGATATCTGCCTCAGTATACCCAGCTTGTTTTATGAATTTTAGGGTACAAATATTCAAGGCTGATCCATTATCTATCATTACTCTTTTTACGACAATATTGGATACCATGATGGCTATGCAAAGTGTAAGGGTGTGATCTGGCTCGACCACAGGTTTGTCGGTGGGTTTGAATGATAGGGCACATGAGGATGAAAGATGTCCAACAAGATTATGAAAATTAGTCACATTGATATCTGAAGGGACATGGGATTCTATGAGAGCACTGTCAAGGATGTTTTTGTACACAGGACTAGTGTTGAGAAGGTCTAAAATGGAGATTTGGGCTGGCATGTTCCCAAGGTGTTCCAAGATATTGTATTGGCTTTTGGACGAACCTGATGATACTGCTAGGGTTGATAGTGCTGATGGGACTGATGGGGCTGTGATGTTCAATTGTGCTCTTCTAGTGGTGATTGCACACTCATTGTTTGGGCCTTGGATATTGATAACATTGACAGAAGGCTCTTTTTCAGATATACAACCGATAAGGCTACCATAGTCTATGTAGGATGAAGTGTGGTCATTTTTCTTCCCATGTTGTTGGTTTGGCTGGCAGTTGTTGGTATTTTTGTTGTTGGTTTAGATAGGTTCTTTTCTAAGATTTTGGTTGTTGTGAGGAGGAAAAGCATTTTGATAGATCTGTAAGCCTGCATTGGGAGAGGTTTGGGCACCAACGGTGATTTCTTTCTGATCAATGAGGTCCTGCACATAATCTTTCAGTTTCATGTTGGTGTGACCTTTTACCCTATGAAATTTGTGATACTCATTATCTTTGTACCATGTAGCTTTGGATTGACCTGGGTCAATTTGCTGGGTAGGAGGAAATTTGATGAGGTTTTCTTTAGTCAATTTCTCAAAAATGACATCCAATGGCTCACCAAGGGGTGTATAATTTCTAGGTGCAGGTTGGAATTTGGGCTTTGGTCCTACATCTACATTGATGACATTAGCTTGATTGCTAGACCCTTGAAAGTTGGGCCTTGGATTGTGGTTTTGATAGCTTTGGTTATTCTGCTGTTGGTAGTTGATAGCTTGTTGATTGTTTGATTGATACGACGGGTTGGACTAATTTTGGGAAGGACCAACAATATTCACATGTCTCGTATTAGTAACCCCATTTGTTGCAACGTGCTTGTTTTTCATCCAATACCTAGACTTGTCATTTGAATGTGTTTGATTTTGGTTGGCTTCCTTGTAAATCTTGACCACACCATCTTTAATGAGTCCTTGCTCAAGGATCATTCCTTTCTCTTTGATATCTTTGTAGGTCTACAAAAAGTTCATGGTCATGTGGTGAGCCAAGCTGGGATAGGCATTATCAATAAACATTTTCACCAAATGGTGCTCTGGAAAGGTGCAAGATATGCGGGTGGTAAGGGTTTTCCATCTTTGCAGATATTCATAAAGGCTTTCTCCACCTTTTTGCTTAGTGTGGACAAGATCAACTACTAATAGTTCTATTTCGACAAGATGGGCATATTGGGCTACAAATGCCTCAGACAATTCAGCAAATTTTTAATTGTGCCATATGGGATTCTATAAAACCATTCAAGAGCTAGTCCAACCAAGCTTTTTGGAAAGAGACGCAAGAGGAAGATGTCACCATATGCCACTTCTTGGTAGTACATGTAAAATTCTTTGATATGTGTGACAGGGTCTCCTTTTCCTCTAAATTTATCAAACTTGGGTATCTCAAATTGTTTGGAAAATGGTGTCATGGTAATGGCTCTATCAAATGGTTAAGGACACACATTCTCAAACTTGAAGGTTTATCATTTCCCTCCTAGATGTTCTTCAAAGCTATCTTCATGGCTTCCCATTCTGAATTGATAGGTGATGGCTGGGGTGCCCCCAATGTAGGAGTGCCTGAAGATAGGTATGTGCTAGATGGGACTATTGAATATGGATGGCTTTGAGGTATGGGCTGGTAGGGATTGTACATGGCTTGGGCAACTGAATGGTGGATGATGGGTTGTTGAGGTGGAGGTGGCACATATTGCTGCATGTGTTACGAGGCTTGCTGCTGATATTGGATTTGAGGGTGGGATTGAGGAACATAAGCTAGCTGTGGGATAAATGGATTTCTTTGTGGAGGCAAGGTGTAAGATGGTTTTGAAGCTTGGGGAAAGGATTAGGGAGCTTGTGGAATGTGACTTTGGATTTGAGGAGTTTGACCAATATATGTGGGCTATGCCCCCATTTGAGAAGGTATCTGCATGGCAAAAGAGGCCAAGTATTTGGTGGTTGGTGGTGGTGGATTTCCTCCTAGAAGTGGCATAGAAAACAAGTTGGTAATAGGAGGTAATGGATTAGTTGGTGGTGGAGGTGGTGGGAATTGAAAGCTTGGGAATGGAATTGATGGGGTTTGATAGCTTGGTGGCTGGATTTGAAAGCTTGTTAGAGTGGTGGTAGGAGCTTGGGTCACTTGAGAGCTTGGTAGAACATTGGTAGTAATGTTTGATAGCTTTGTGGAGTGAGGGTAGTAGCTTGTGGATTTGTGGCTGATTGCACTGAGCTCCAAGGATCTAGTGGAAATGATGGAATTGTGTTCTGAGATGAGGTAAACAAGTTGGGGGTGATGAAAGGTTGATTACTTGGCCCCATGGGTGGCATCCCTATTGTATATTGCTGAGGTTGGCCAAAGATGCTAGCATTGATTTGGGAGATGGATGGATTTGGAAGGTTGGGTTGGAGAGCAGCAACAACCATAGTGAAGGGAGTTAATGGTGAGGTGTTTTGGGAAAAGATAGTTTGGAGTGGAGTGGCATGGACTAATGGTGGAGTGGTGGTGGCTGGATTGGCTTGTGGAATGGAGATTTCAACTTGGGTGGAGGATGGTATGTTTGGGTCTATTGGATCAAAAGGATTGGCTTGAAGCTCTTCTTTTGGTATATACAAAGGATGACTTGGATCATAAGAGCCTATGGGTGGTGGAAGCTACCCAAATAGAGGGTGAGAAGGATCTAATAAGGGAGGAGGTCTTCCAAAATTGAAGGCTCCTATGTTGTCCCTCTGAAAGTTTGCCATGATTGTTTCTTTGTTCTTGTCTATAATGGCGTTCACCAATACTGCATTTTCTAGTTGGTTCATGAAAGCTTCATTGTTAGTAGGTGATGGTATAGCTTTCTCTGGCTTGAAGGATTGTTGAGTGCTCAAGGGGAGCGATGCTATTTGATCCAAATGATAGGGCTCCATTGTTTCCTTCTTCTTGGCTAAGCGAGTGATAGGTGGCATTAGAATGTTCCTAGGGATGAGATGCAAAAATGCTAATGGATGCAAAGGGGGAAGGATTTTCTATGCAAATGATTTCCTAGGTTGAGGAAAAGCTATATGAAAAACCTAAGGAGGATTGGGTTGGGGATTCTAACTTCAAAGATATTTTTCCCAAGCATGAAAGGTCTACATTCCTATGTGCAAGCTTGGTGGTGATTGTGTCAACTTAAGGATAGACTGAGGATCCTTTAGGAAAAACACGAGATTGACCACTTGTAGATCCCAACCTTTAGCTCAAGGTGATGAGGGATGACAAGTGACAAGGCTAGATTACCCTAGACAAAGCTCTGTTAGAGGGATAACCTCAGTGAGACTGGTGGATTTGCAAGATGGTAGGAATGGTAGAATTTTGGCAAGGTGACAACAATTTTGAAGGCTTGGATGTGAATTTTTTAATTGCTAGCTAGATGGTTTGGTTCTAAAGAAAATAACTAAATGAGGTGGATGAGATAAAATACTCAAAGGGATAACCTAGAACGACTGGTTTTCCTACAAAGATGACTCTAAAGTGAAACTTATGCAAGAAGATGTGGAGAAACAAGGGGACCTAATCATAAAAATCATGCCTAGTTGGTAAGACATAAGTAGGGTTAACTCCTGGATGCTTGCTAAATCTGATAGTGTGATCTAACCAAGCATCTTGACAGGTTTCGTAGGCAGCTTTGTCTTCTGCTTTGTGGAGTTTGGAAATTTGAGGGCTTGGTGTTACTTCCTTTCTCTTGGCTGAATTTTTTTGGTATGCCTGAGATGGCTTGAGTTTGGCTTTGTGAAACTTCTATTTGGGTTTGGGTTGTTCTGACATAAATTCCTAAATCTGTTTGGCTTTGAGAGATCATGGTTGTTTTGCTTCAACTTGTTCAACTTCTAAAATAGGTAGTGACTACGCTAAGTGTGCCCTAAGCTAGGATTGACCAAGTTTGGCAAACATTCATTCAACAAGTAAAAGATCAAGCAATAGATAGGAACAACCAGATAGAAGTTTTTGATTCTTAGAATGTGATACGTGCACCAAGGAGTGTGTATATTCTACAAATGTTTCGATCAGTCACTTCAAACACATTAACATCCTAGATGGTTGTCTACAAGGTTGACAATTGGTTTAGCTAGGGAGTCCTCAATATACCCAAGGTATGTGAGGCCCAAATCTGTAGATGAAACCAAAAAAATGTCACACAGCCGAGAGGAGCGGTAACTCACTTCTCCTCTTTCACTTCTCAAGGGTATAAAGTTCCTTGAGGCTTAGCCTGAGTGACAAAATTTTGATCCCAAGAGAGGTGTCTTTGGATTCACCTCTCAATCTTTATACTCCGTCGGAACACTGGAGTTGAGGTCGTCGTAAGGGGTGATGAAATCCCCAAGCAGGCCTCCTAAAAGCTAAGACAAGATTTTGGATCCTAATCTTATGCACCCAAGATGGCTTTGAAAGATGACAAGGGGAGAGAAGACTTGGATGATCTTGGGCTAAAAGACAGAGTTCTTTTCCAACTGATGCTTTAAGTTTTTTGATCTAGACCTTTTGAAAACACACGTGATTTAAGATGCAAAGGTTCAATTCCAATTTGAAATGTGCCACAAAAGATAAGTGATCAAAGAATGAATACACCAAGAAGATTTAGGGTCAACAAAAAGTAAACTCGTGCGCCCGAAGGCCCTCCACATCAAGTATCGATTGATTTTCTTTAAGGTATTCAAGATTGAGTGTGAGTTTGTTTTAAGCCCAAAACAAAGATATGTGTAAAGCTCGATTTCAAGCGCGCGCTCGAAGGCCCTCCACGTCAAGATTTGTTCAATTTTTTTTATGCCCAAATGAAGTGTTAGCAAGACTAATGTGCATTCAAGAAATTTTTTATCTTAGAAAAACTAATAAAAACTCAAGTGAGTGGAATTTGATTTTTGTGGAGCACTTAACACTTTCTTAGGTAGACCCATCCCCATATATGGCGCTGATGTTGCAACCAATGGTTAGAATGATGGGTGATTAAAGAGGGTGAGTCCAACAACAAATTCACTCAAAGTGTCTTTATTTATTTTTATAACTTAGAAAGTTTCTAAAATGTGGATTCTTTTTATGCCCCAAAAGATGAAGTGTGAGATATTGTAATGATTAATTGACCTTTTGCATTCAAGATTGTGTTTGTTGTTTTAAGCATGCATTCCAAGAAAAACTTGATTTTAATCCATGGTATTCAAGATTGATTTAAGCAACATACATTCAAAGACAAGTGTTTAAACATTCAAGTTCATTTTAGCAACATGCATTCAAAGACAAGTGTTTAAATATTCAAGTTTATTTTAGCAACATGCATTCAAAGACAAGTGTTTAAACATTCAAGTTCATTTTCCAAGAGCATTAAACCATGTAAGGAGACCATGCAAGAAACATGGTTAGTGGTTTCGTAGATGCTCCAATTTGCAAAGCTACAAAAGCCAATTTGATTAGTCACCCAAAAATCTCAAAAATTGAAGCTTAACTATGGAGAAAATAAAATCAACTTTTTTTGTTCTTTTTCATAGGCATAAAAATGCTTAGAAAAAAATCTACTCTATGGAACCACTAAAAGTTAAAATTTGATTTTATTAAGGGATTACTAAGCCATAGAGATGCTAAAACAGAAATTATGATGGTGCAAAGAGGCAAAAATAACCAGGTGGAGATGATAGTTAACCAAGCAGAGATGCTGAACTGCGCAGACACTGAATTGCAGAGATGCTAAACTATGGAGATGATAGTTAAGCAGGCGGAGGAGATGACAATTAAGTTGGCAGAGATGACAGTTAACTAAGTGGAGATGACAATTAACCGGGTGGAGACGCTGAACTGCGAAGACAACAGTTAAGTTTTTGAAGACGATAGTTGATCAAGCGAAGACGCTAAATTGCAAAGATGATTGTTAGATTGGTAGAGATGATAGTGGATCAGGTGGAGATGACAGTTAACCAGGTGGAGATGCTGAACTGCGGAGATGATAGTTAAGCTGGCGGAGACGACACTACGTGTAAACAAAATTGATGGGCGCGATTTTTTTTCAAAAAAAAAATATTTTTGGTATTTTTTTTTTGATATTTGAGGCTATGATTTCTTCCCAAATGCATCCTTCAACCTGCAAAAATAAGAGAAACACCTTGCAACCCACTCAAACAACAATAAACGTTAGATTGTTAGTTTGTAAGAGCAAAATATAGATTGAAATGGATGAATGAATGACCCATAGTGGGGTCCCACCAGACTTGCTAAAATGTATATGAGAAATAAGCATGAAAGAAATAAGCATGAAAGAAATACTAAATTAAGGAATCAAAAGCATTTACAAACTTAAAAAGCATAACATATATGCTAGACAAAGACAAACTCTCAATTAAGAATATGAACTATTAAGAGGTTCTCTCAATGAGGCCTTTCTTGTTTTAGGGATGAGTCTATTTGATAGATTTAGGATGTATGCTCACTTGCATGCTCAATTGCTTCAATGGAGATGGATAATAGCAAATTGGTAGCCTTGTGAGCTCTCAATTTGGCATTATGAGGGTATGGTTGATGGCTTTGTTTCTCAAACTAGCATGATAACTTTACTAAATGGATTGTGTTAAAATGGCTTTGGAGGGGATTCAGTTTATAGGCTAAGGGCTTGAGAGTTTGAAGGCTAAGATGCAAGGATGGGAAAAAGTTCATGAAGGACTCAAATTACATGAGAGGAGAGCACATGGATTGTGCTTTCTTACAACCAATCAGGGAGTGACACATGTCATAGGGTGAGTGGGTGGAGGAAAGGGCAAGGATGAGTCAACAAAGGAGGCTCAAGGCCTTAAAGACCCTCATAATGGCTTGTAAGAGCAATGAGTGGGTTTGTAAGAGTCTTTTATGGCTTTGTAAGAGCATTCATGGTTTGGTGGTTGGGATATTTTGAGGGAAGACTTTGGCTTGGCTTAGGAAAGTCTTAAGCTTGTTTAGGATTATGCAAATGATTAAGGGTTGGATTAGGGATGGATTTAGGATTAGATTAGGGATGTTAGAGATGGGCAAGTGGATGACATTTATGAAAGTGGGTGAGTTAGTAGCTAAGCTTGGTTAGTATGGGTGGATGGGGTGGATTAGGCTAAATGGAGGATTAGGGATAGGCTTAGGATGAGGATGAAGACCTTCTAGAAGAGTCTAGAATTTCTTAGGATGAGGATAAATAAAGTTTATTTATCTCAAAGGTTTGGGTTGAGGAGATATTTATTAATTTTTTTTTTAATAAATATGAGGATTAATATTTAATCTTAATTAAATATTTTGAGTTGGGATTAGGGGTAGGAAATGATGGGATTAGCCTTTAGTCGAAATTAAAGAAGGATTAGAAGATTTTGGAAGAGGTTAGTGGTCTTAAGGAAATTGGCCAAATTTTGGGCAAAAAATAAATAAATTATTTATTTTGAGATTTTTGGTCAGTTGATTAATTAAATAATTAATAAATAAGGAAATAATGTTTAAAAAAGATTTAAACATTTTTGAGAGGGATTCCTTAATTAAATATTTTTAATTAAGACAAAAGGATTTAATGGCATAAAAATAAATAAATAAATTAAATAATTAATAAATGATGATGTCATCAGGGACTTTTCAAAAAATAAAAATACTTTATTTTCTAAAAGATTTTAGGTGTCTACATTTTGCCCCTCTTTGACATAGTGTTGAAACAACACTATTTCAAAGAAGTTTAGATATAAATGACACGAGGAAGATGTTTTTAGCAACAAAGTTGCCCCAGTCTCGGATAAGAAGAGGAGAGACTAAATTGAGATGATGTATACACTAATCTAATATGCTAGAAACACTAATTTAATGAAAACAAAAGCATTTACACATTAAACTACTATAACATATAAGAGAGACTAAGAAAAACCCTCAATTGAGAATATGAACCATTAAGAGGTTCTCTCAATGAGGCCTTTCTTGTTTTGGGGATGAGTCTATTTGATAGATTTAGGATGTATGCTCAAGGTACTCAAACTAGCTTCAATGGATTCTTTGAATTTGGGTGTGGATGTATGCAAAAGCTATGGAGTTTGTTTTCAAAATGGCATGGTAACTTTAGCTTAAGGATTGTGTTTAAAATGGCTTGGGAGGGGATCTAATTTATAGGCTAAGGGCTTGAGGGTTCAAGGGCTAGGATGCAAGGATGGGAGAAAGCTTATGGAGGGCTCAGATTGCATGAGAGGAGAGCACATGGATTGTGCTTCCTTACAGCCAATCAGGAGGTGACACATGTCACAAGGTGAATGGATGGAGGAAAGGGCAAGGATGAGTCAACAAGGGAGGCTCAAAGCTCATAAAGACCCTCATAATGGCTTGTAAGAGCAATGAATGGGCTTGTAAGAGTCATTTATGACTTTGTGGGCTTCATAAAATTTTATGGTTGCGATATTTTGAGGGAAGACTTTGGCTCGGCTTAGGAAAGTCTTAAGCTTGTTTAGGATTGTGCAAATTATTAAAGATAGGATTAGAGATGGTTTAGGATTAGATTAGGGATGTTAGAGATGTGCAAGTGGATGGCATTTAATGAGGGTAGGTGAGTTAGTAGCTAAGCTTGGTTAGTATGGGTGGATGGGGTGGATTAGGCTAAATGGGGGATTAGAGATAGGCTTAGGATGAGGATGAAGACTTTCTAAAAGAGTCTAGAACTTCCTAGGATGAAGATAAATAAAGTTTATTTATCTCAAAGGTTTGGGTTGAGGAGATATTTATTAAAACATTTTTAATAAATATGAGAATTAATATTTAATCTTAATTAAATATTTTGAGTTGAGATTAGGGGTAGGAAATGATGGGATTAGCCTTTAATCGAAATTAAAGAAGGATTAGAAGATTTTGGAAGAGGTTAGTGGTCTTAAGGAAATTGGCCAAGTTTTGGGCAAAAAATAAATAAATTATTTATTTTGAGATTTTTGGTCAATTTATTAATTAAATAATTAATAAATAGGGAAATAATGTTTAAATAAGATTTAAACATTTTTGGGAGGGATTCCTTAATTAAATATTTTTAATTAAGACAAAGAGATTTAATGGCATAAAAATAAATAAATAAATTAAATAAATAAATAATTAATAAATGATGATGTCATCAGGGACTTTTCAGAAAATAAAAATACTTTATTTTCTAAAGGATTTTAGGTGTCTACAGTACCATATTAACGAATATGAGGTTCACCCACCTAGGTTTTGTAGAGCCTAAATAAGAAGGAGTTTAGCCTTATAGTTGGCCTCAATATCTAAATAGGTATTTTGAATATGGGAATTAGCTACCTCTAGATGTATTTATTCCTATCATTTGGTTATTCAAAAGGTTGTTAATTTAGGAGCCAATAGATCCTATACTAGAAAATTATGTAAGAAGACATCATGCACCAGATCAAATCATTGGTGATAAGGATTCAAGAATTATGGCATTAAAAAAGACTGAATGATACATGCTTATTGTGTAAACTTGAGCCTAGATTAGTCAAGGATGAACTTGAGAATAGAGATTGGATTACAATCATGAATGAAGAAGTTGAGAAAATAGAGAAGAAAGAGACTTGGACATTTGTACCTAGACCAAAAGATAAGAATATTATTTGTACAAAGTGGATATTCAGAAATAAGCTAAATGAGAAAGGTGAAGTCACAAGAGACAAAGAAAGACTAGTTGTAAGGGATATGAAAAAGAAGAAGCAATTGACTATGGGGAGACATTTTCCCTAGTTGAAAGATTAAAAGTAGTGAGAACTCTACTTGTATATGATTATTACAAAGGATTCAAAGTGTATCAAATGGATGTCAAATATACATTAATGAATGGAATTATGGAAGAAGAAGTCTATATTGAATAACTTGAAGGATTTGTTGATCCAAGCAAGAGGAATATGGTATGAAAGTTACAAAAATCATTGCATGGATTGAAACAAGCCCCTAGAGCATGGTATGAAAGGTTACACATATATTTGGTAAAGATTGGTTTTGTGAGAACAAATGATAATGGTAATATATGTTTGAAGACTAAATCTAGAAAAGGGATATTATTATTTAAGATATTTCTAGATTATATCATATTTGGAGGACAAGAATTTGAGATGTTTATGTTTAGAGAGATCAAATTCTTTGTTATTTTACAAGTGTATCAAGAAGAAAGGAATATACATTACAAATTGCAAGTACATCAAGGAGATATTGAAGACCTTTGGAATGGAAGACTCAAGACAAGTTAGTACACCCATGGCTATTGGACATAAATTTTCAAAGAATGATAATTTTGCTAATGTGAATCAAACCTTATATAGATCAATGATTGGAAAACTACAATATTTTTTTCATAGAAAAACCAAATATTACACTATTTGTTGAGATTATTGCTAGATTTTTTTGTAAATCTTAAAGAAAATCACATGATGGCTATAAAAAGGATATTTATAAATCTTAAATGAATAGAGGATTATGGACTCTAGTACGAGACGAATGCCAAGTTTGAACTAAGAATGTATGATACAGGAGCACTGAGCTTGGATTTTGGTGGAGTTATGCTTTTCATGGGTAAGGATTTTTTGGAGACACATTTTGGAATCTTTTCCTATGTACACATGGAGGTTGGAGTTATCATGTTGAAGTTAAAGCCATTTTACCTTACTGTTAGAGCTACATTTTCTAGTTTTTGGGTGCCTATTGTGGGAAGTGTAACTATTTTTTCACAATGAGTCAGAGGATGAAAGTTTCAAGGATTGAATAAGTCATAGATATATATTTATGGTTAAGAGAGAAAGTTCTAATTCATTATGAGTTTGTAGATATGGAAATTCTCCTAGAGTATCAATTTCTATTAGTTTTCATGACAAGTTTCTGCACGTGACTTTCAGGATGGATGCACATTTACCCTTGGTGAATTAGAAATTTTGAAATTAATAGGTTTTAGAGGACCTAAATTAATACCTTTATCTCAAAGCACAAGTTCTAATTAAATTAGAGCTAGGAGATATCATGGTTTTCCTTAGACATCAATTTTTAGGCAATTTTTGTAGAAGTATGGAGTTTTCGTCTTGTGCAATTTTGTATGAGGAATGAGATCTTGTTAAGAGAGGGACATGTTATTGGGCCATGTGTGGACCTAAATATAAGTTTTCATTTATTTTTTTCCATGTTTTTTATAGTTTTGGTTTACTATTCCAAGGTGGACCTATATTGTAATTAAATACTTGACTAGCTAACTTGTGGCTTAGCTGGTTAAGGAGCTTGTGTTGATGCATAAATCATTATGGAGGAGTGTTGATCATTGGAGGATTTTATATCATTAGTAGAGGAATATCTAAGATAAATTTTTTTGATAAAAGATGGTGGCTACAGTTTAGGAACAAGTGTTAGGATTAACCTCAAACAAAAATAACAATTAGATGCAAATATAACCAATACTAGAAAATAGTAAATCACATAAAAGAGAACACAAGACACCTAGATTTGATGTGGTTAACCCAATACCTAGGTTACATCCACCAATAGCAACTTCAATTTTATTATGATCCAATGATTACAACCTAATTACAATTCGTAATCCCTTACAGCTCAATACTATTGCAAGAACCAATTTTTGCATCATCCCTTAACCCTAAGCCTTTTTATACAAGATTTTTGCCACTTAAAAAATTAGAGATAGAATAATAGAAAAATAGAAGCTAATGCCTTTTAATATATAATGTCATTTTTGGCTTCGAGATCACTACCCCAAAAATCCCTGCAAGGGCATTGTCCCTCGACACCACCCTATACTGTGATAGGGAGTGCACCTAGGGCACTACCCCAGGACCCCACAGGGGTGTTGCCCCTTGACCCTATCTTGGGGGTGCTATCGCCAAACCCCCATAGAAATAATTTGGAGGAAAACTATGCTGAATAAACCTCTGAGTCTGATTAGGCTCCACATCACAACAATCGCCCATGTGGAGATTGATCAAACTCCAAAATAATAACCTCCTACTTGGAGATTGATCATAGCGCTACTAAACCTATAGCTCCCACTGGAATATTAAACCACTCTGGACTCTACTATTCTTTTAGTCTGTTTAGTCTAGAGGACCAACCAAAGGTGAAGAGGATTTTAGCTTCTCCCTTGTCACTACCTTTGTAAACATATCTATTGGATTGTCATTTGTATATATATTCTCTAGCTTTAACTATCCATCATCCAAAACTAACCAAATGAAATGGTATCGTAACTGTATGTGTTTTGTCTTTGAATGCATAGTTAAATTATTTGCAAGATGAATGGAACTTTGGCTATCTGTAAACAAACAATTATCCCTTTGTGGGTGTCCCAATTCTTCCATGAAGAACTGAAGCCATATCATCTTCATGGCTACCTTTGTAGCAGCAACATACTCTACCTCTATAGTGGATAAAACATTAACCTCATGTAATTGAGAAACCCAACTCAATGTTGCCCCACCAACAATAAATACATAACCTGTAGTACTTTGCCTGGTATCAATATCCCTTTCCAAATATGATTTGACATATCCCTGTAAAGTAGTAGTAGAGCTCCCAAAGTGTAAACACTTATTGGATGTTCCTCTCAAATATCTAAGAATCCATTTAACTACATTCCAATGCTCAGTTCCTATATGACTCATATACTTACTAACAAATCCCACTGCATGTGCAATATCTGGCCTAGTACATACCATAACATACATTAAGCTTCTTATAGCTAAAGCATATGGTACCTAAGAAATCTTGTCCTCCTCTTCTTGTGTTTTGGGACACATCTCATTAGTCAACTTCAAATGATTAGGTAAAGGTGTGTTGACAAATTTAGCATTCTCCATAGAGAAATATTGCACAACCTTGTCAATACAATCAACCTAAGATAATTTCAATTCTCTATTCTTTATATCTCTACAAATCTTCATACCAAGGATTTGTTTTGTTGCTTATAAATCCTTCGTAGCAAATGCATGTGCTAACTCGCATTTCAGCCCCTTAATGTGATCCATGCTAGACCCATCTACAAGCATATCATCAACATATAAACATAAAATAATGTAGCTATCATCATCCAACCTTTCAAAATAAACACAATGATCTAAATGAAATCTACTATATCTATGCTCATGCATAAACCTGTCAAATTTCAGATACCATTTATGAGATGCTTGTTTCAAGACATATAAAATTTTCTTCAATCTGTACACTAAGTTCTCCTTACCTTTGACCTCAAATCCCTGTGGCCATACCATATACATTTGTTCATCCAAATCACCATGAAGGAAGGAAATTTTAACATTAAGCTACTCCAAATGCCAATCATCAGTAGCCACAAAACTTAAAACAATGTGAATAGAAGTCATTTGAGCAACAAGAGAGAATATCTCATCAAAATTAGTTCCTTTTTTTTGTGCAAATCCTTTTACAACTAACCTGGCTTTAAATCATTTCTTACCTCCATCCTCTTCTTTTAACTTGTAAACCCATTTATTTTGCAAAGCCTTTTTACCTAAAGGTAACTTGCATAAATCCCATGTCTTATTTTTCAGCAAAGAGTCCATTTCTTCTTTTAGTATAAACTCCCATTGAATCTTTGTATCCACTTGCACAAATTCATCATAACATTTAGGTTTAGCAACATTAGTAAGTAAAATAGAGTACAAGGAAGGAGAAAATATTTTTGAAGGTCTGCTTATCCTTGTTTACCATCTAACATTCATTAGAGTGTGTGATATTTGTTGTTATAGTTTTTGCACATCATGAGGAATTACTAGAACATCAAATTTTGAAGTATCATCCAACACTACATAATCATCTTCTTTCTTCTCATGTTGTTGTAGAAAATCTTTATACAACACTTTCTCATTGAATATGACATCCTTGCTTCTTACAATCTGACAATTTTCAAAATACCAAAGCCTATAACCAAATTCGTTAATGTCATATCCAAGAAATACACATTTTTGACTTAGCTTCTAGCTTGGTTCTATTTTTAGAATCTATATGAGAAAATGCTTTACAACCAAAGGTTTTGAGAAAAAAATAAATCACCTTCTTATCAATCCATGCTTCCTCTGGAATACCATAGCCTAAAGGAGTAGAGGGACCTTTATTAATCAAATATACAATAGTATTGATAGCCTTCACCCACATGTTTAAGGGAAACCCAACATTCAACCTCATGCTTCTTGCATGCTCCATTATAGGCCTATTCATTCATTTGACCACTCCATTTTCTTGTGGAGTCCTTAGAACAATTTTCTATTTATGAATACCATTAGTGGAGCAATAATCTTCAAATTCATGACTGCAATACTCACCACCATTATCAGATCTGAGAAATTTTAATTTCTTGCTAGTCTCATTTTCAACCAAGCATTTCCACTTCTAAAAATTTGAAATACATAAGATTTCTATATGAGGAAATAAACCCATACTTTTCTAGTTACATCATCAATAAATGTAATATAATAATGAGAGCCACCAAGGGAAGATACCTGAGCTATGCACAAGCTCTAATCTCTCACTTCTCTTTTCCTTCTAGGTCTTTACAAAACTAACTCTCTTTTATTTTCCATACACACAACTTTCATAGAAATCTATATTAACAAATTTTAGACCTGGTAAAACTTGCTTTGAATGAAGTACTTTCATACCTTTCTCACTCATGTGCCCAAGTTTGTCGTGCCACAACACTGTATCAGAATCTACAATAGCTATTTGTTCTACCTACTCAACTGCAGTAACTATTCCTAAACATTCATTTTTCTCTGACACAATCAAAGTAGGAAGAACAATATAGCTTGTATAAAGATATAAGGTGCCTACTTTCACTCCTTTTACTACTACAAGGGAACCTTTTGAAATATTTCAATTTTTATAATTAAAAGTAACCAAGGATAACTTTAGTGGCTAATATTTGCCAATTGGCTAATCTCACTTAACAGGGACCCCAAATTTGCCTAATTTTTTTGCACTTTTGGGGTGGCCATGTCGCCTAAAATTTACAAAAATTGTGTCCCATTCTTAGGCTTATCGCCACATATTATAATCAATTAGGAAACATTCGCCAGGATTTTATAGAATTTCCATATAGTTGAAAAAATATCACCAATAAAATTATTATTTTTTGTACTCAAAAAAATTAATTCGCCAATAGAAATTAATTATTTTCCCCTAAACTAATGTTTGATTCACCACAATTTTATACATTTTTTCAAAGGGGAGTTTCTTAAAGTTATCCCTGAAAGTAACTACACAAACCTCATCATTGAGTTGCCTTGTTGAAATTAAATTCCTACCCAGCCTTGAAACATGTCTTACCTCATGTAGTAGCCAATGATTTCCATTCTACAACATAATCTTAAGTTTTTCTTTTCTAACAATCTGACAAGGTTCATTATCCACCAAATAAACAAGCCCAAAATCCCCTTGGACATAATTAATGAAATAACCTCTATGAGTTGTAGCATGAAATGAAGCACTAGAATGTAAAACCCATGAATCATCAACACTTTCTAAAGATGGAATCAAAGCATCCTCTTTGGATTTGTTACATACCACATTTGCCTCCTTGTTCCCTTCTAGTTTATCTCCTTCATTATTCTTTTGAGTCCAACAATCTTTCTTCTTATGCACTATTTTACCATAGTACCAACAATCTCTTGGTCCTCTAGATTGAGACCTCTTCCCCTTTGACTTTCCTCTTGATTTACCACAATTTTTACAATTATTTCCTCTCTCAATTGTTCTACCTCTACTTTGTGCATTCAAAGCACTTTTTGATGTAGATCCACTTGAGGATTTCCTATGAGTTTCCTCACTCAAAATAACACCGATTACATCATCAAATTTTAGGGTATTAGATCCAGAAATAGAATTACTCACAACCATTACCAAGTCATTCCAGCTTTCAGGTAAAGAACAAAAAATTAAGAGAGCCCTAATTTCTTCATCAAAATCAATACACACAAAAGATAACTAACTAGTAACACTATTAAACTCATTTGAATAATCTGTAATAGATCTACTTTTTGGCATTTTTATATTAAATAAATGTTTCATGAGAAATACCTTGTTTGAAGTGGAGGGCTTTTCATACAATTTTGCTAGCATTTCCATCAACTCTTCCATCATCTTCACTTTTGTAATATTAAATGTCACTGATGGTGCCAAGAATAATCAAATGCTTCCAAGTGCCTTTCTATCTAAAATCTCCTAGTCCTCATATGACATAGTTCCTTGTTTCTTGGATTTTCCTTCCAATAGCTTCCATAAATCCTTCTAATAATGATTGTCCTCCATTTTTGTCTTCTATAACTAAAATTTCTACCCATTAAAATTTGCCACCTTTAGCTTACCCTCATCTGCTATTGCTCCCACTCAACTGTGAGACTCCCAATCAACCGTGAGAACTTCCTATAGAGGATCGCTACAAAAAAAAAGATAATAGTTTGGCTAAAAAAAAGCTGATGACTGTCTGGCTCTCATACCACTTGCTAGGATTAACCTTATACATAAATAATAATTACATGCTAATATAAACAATATAAAAAAATAATAAATTGTACATAAGAAAACACAAGACACCAAGATTTAACACGGTCCACCCAATTCCTAAGGTACGTCCACCAACAAAAAGTCCAATATTATTATGATCTAGTGATTAAAACCTAATTACAATCCATAATCCCTTACAACTCAATACCACTGCAAGAACCAATTTTCACTTCACACATTATGAAAATCCCTAACCCTAAGCCTTTTTATACAAGATTTTTACCACTTACAAAATTATGGCTAAAATAATAGAACAATAACAGTTAATGGCTTTTACAATATAAGGTCATTTTTGACTTTGGGGTTGCTACCCTTGGAAACCCCTGTGGGGGTGTTGCCTCTCGACCCTACCCTATACTATGACATGGAGCACACCTAGGATGCTACCCCTTGACCCCCTCTTGGGGGTGCTACCCCCAAACCCTCTTAGAAATAATCTAGAGGGAAACCATGCCAAATAAACATTTGAGTCTAATTAGGCTCCACGTCACAACAACAAGGAGATTGCTTGGTGGCTTGTGAGCACAAGTTGAGATCTTGGAGGTTTGTACCAGATTGCTTGTAATGCCTCAGGCTGAGATCCTTGGAACAAGGATTCAATACAAGACAAGATTTAAAAAAAAAACAAGTATGGATGTACACAACACTCAACATACGAGTATCGCAAAGATCACAATGAAAGACTTAACTACGATCCTAATAACCAACAAATATCCAAAAGCCATTACCAAACTGACCAACACAAATAGAGAATTAAAATCAAAGATGACAATAGGAAAAAGGATCTAAGATCTCTCAAAGAATGGAAATTAAGCAAAACCAAAGGGTACTTAAAACACCAAAAAGTGATCCCCAAAATCTAGTGGAGATGCCCCCTATTTTTTGCATGAGGACCACAATAGACAAAAATCTTGCATGAGGAAGTACAACATGCCATGTGATAAACTTTATTTCACATGAGGAAATGCACCAAATGGCACAAGGAAGTACTTGGCACAACAACCAAGATACAACTAGTGTAGCGTTTCATGCAAGAAAGTACCTAGAGTTGTGTGAGAAAGCCCAATACACCATGTGAAATTTTGCACTCTCACATGAGAAAGCATAATTTCACGCTAGATTCCAAAATAATAAGCCAAGATCAAAAAGTTGAAAAGCTAAGAAATGAAGTTTCTCCACATCAGGGAGTATCAATTCTACAAATTGATGCATAGACACTTGAATATTATAACTACAAGATAGAACTACACTAACCGTATGAAATATAGTAGTAAAAGAATATACTAAAAGTAACATCACAATGTATAGAAATAACATCACAATGAAGTGAAACAACCAAACTAAATGCATGGTTCCTCCCAACTGTAATAGCATCATGAGACATTGAAGGCCCTAGAAATCCCTCACATGTAACATCACAACTGCCAATTAGATAGTTAGAGTTGTCTTATAAGGATGTCACTACTAAAGCATAATAACATCATAAGAACATGAAATCTAACATGCTAAACCAAAAGCAATAGATACTTCAACTAAGTAGCTAACATCATCTAATCATATGCTAAAAATCATAATAAGGAAATGCATCAATAAACCAATGCCATCAAAATATGATAAACATGCATTCAAATGAAAGCATAAATCACAAGAAAGCATACTCTGGAACTTGAATTACCAAGTGGAAATATCTAGCAATAGTCACACTGGGAGAGTAGACTATCTCTGTACACTAGTTCCCAATAGTAGTATAGGTAGCTATGTCTCCCAACCATGTGAAACTCATAGGTCCACTCTCATTGTGCTGATGGAGATAATGATCCAATCAAAAAAACACAAAAAGAACAATGCCCATGGCTAACACTGACACTAGAAAATAATGATGACTAAAACTAAGATCAGAGACAATGCATAAACTATAAGTCTTGGTTAGACACTCAAAGGGCTACTATTTAGGGGCTGACATCATGGAGAGTAGCTTGGCATCAGAAAGCCAAAGCTAGTATTGGTAGCTCACACTTCCCAATAGAAGGAGCACATCATAATTTTTATTATTATCTTAGTTCTATTAATACCCAATATTTTTATTTACTTATCACTTACTTAAAACTTCCTTTTCCAACCCACAGGAGTAGTCACCGGCTGCAAGATAGAAGCCCCTCCATATGCTACTCTACCGTACCCATGCTCATCTAATGATGAGTACCCATAGGCATGCATATTCTCAACCCAACCCTAAATGATCATAACTTCTGGTAAGTCCATGGAAGATCGAGTCTCGCAAGTCACCCAACAACTGCATGCATACGTGCTCATGTATGGCACACCACCATCACAAAGATCATAACACAAGGACTGGATGAGAATACAAGAAAAATATCACTAATCAAAAACAAGCTTGAGAGGATGGATGAAATATGCATCCCAATACATCATAAAAATGCAACAATGGTCTATTTGACATCTAGGTCTGTGACAAACATCATGCCAAGAAAACCTAAGAAAATTGGTGACATGTAAAATGAGGTAAAAATTCCAAAACTGGAAAACTTTGAAATTAAAACTCATTTGGTCTTTGGGCACAAAAGCCTCAAAAACCCAAACCCTCATCTCAAAAATTGGAAAAATGTTTATACCTGACCAATCGGGCAGAACCAACAAATACAAATGAAGGGGAACACTGGTTCTCAGCCTCCAAACAAATAACTACTAGAAAAAAAACTAAAAACATAATTGAAACAACAAAATGAAAGAGCTCTACTTGACAGCCAAAAGGGCTAAAATAGAAAACAACTAGGTAAATTAAATAACCCATAGATATGACTAAAAATGATATAAAGGCAAGGTCTCCCCGAGATGGATCCAATGATTCTATCCTCACAAAGACTCCACACCCATAGCTCTTGCTATGAACAGAAAACTAATCCTTTGGAAAAGGATTTCAGAAAAAGCTCTCAATTTTCCAAATTGCAAAAGAGAGAAGTGAGGAATTAAATTCCTCTTTCAATACTTATTCACTTTTCGAGTCAAGAATCAATTAGGGTAAAGAGCTACTTAGACTAGCTAGACTTCAAATCGACCCAAACGAAAATAGGCTATTCCTAGTAATAGGAATTCATTTATGGAAAAGCTGCTAGAAATTAAATGCAATAAAATTTAAAGCTTGAAAACCTAAAATAATAGAAATTTCTTTAACAACTTTTTTGACAATGTGAAACTCTAAATACACAAACATGCTCACTAGTCTAATCACATAATGCAAATGAGTATGGATTTAACAAGTCACTGAAAGGTTTAATTAAATATTTAAATAAGATACGTCGACAATACAGGGATGACATTGGTAAAATGAATAGTTGAATCACTAACTCCATGTGATACTACTAGGGATATAAATCCTACACACTAAAACACACGATCAAGTGTAATTGCATATAATATCATAGTCGAAGAAATAAATGCACTAAATAAGTAATTTAACCATTTATTCAATTATACTAGATAATCTATTTACATCACTCATGTTCGCATACTGAAACAAGAATCAAGTAATCACCATAGCTTAAATCCACATATAACCAAAATAGAAATATATCCAAGATACCAGATAACCATATATCATCATAGACCTACTATAATCTCAAAATGGAATCAACATGTAAATATGATAAATTGAACAACACTGTAGTATAGCATCTATGATACTGAAATCAAGGTTTAACATCTGAGCCTTAGGTCATCTGCAATGAAGCATAACAAGAGTATCAAGTATCTCTTGAATCATAATATAACAAGGTACATACTGAAAACATGAGAGGCACTGCATTGCTATTGTGTTATAGATCTAGGCTAGCTAGGATATGAGTTGGATCTTGAGGGATCTTTCTAAAATATTATAATTGTTTTGTATTTGGCCATAACCTAGAAGACCTTATTGCCCAACATATTGCATGTAATCAATTATTTTATGAATAAAGAGTTGTGAATTTGTAATGTCCCTTTTCCTTTCATATTTAATAAGATAGGCTTTGAGTACAAAATCATATAATCTTTTCATTTATTTCCCATATGATGATCACCTGACCAAAATTTGCATTCAATATATATATATTCTAAGAGTCACACCTTTTCACAATATAATAATTATATTATATTAATAATAATATAATTATATTAATTATATATTTATATTAATAAGCTTAATTTATATTAATATAAAATATATTATATTAATATTTACATTATAACACATATTAATTTAATAATATATCAATTATATTATTAGATTATAATACTTTATTAATATAACATTTTGCTACATTAAAATATATCTTAATTATTATTATATTAGACTATTATCATTATTCTATGATATATATGATATTATTAAATGATTATAATATAATATTACTTTTTAATTTTTTTTTAAAATATCATTATTAATATTACTTTATATATAATATTTATTTATTATATGCTAAAATGAGGATACCACAGTCCTCCCCCCTTGAATTTGCTTGTCCTTAAGCAATTGATTTGATCCTTATTAATTCATAGTTTTGATTTATTCTCTTTCCTGCATATATGTTAGGCACTTGCAAAGTAGACATGTTAGTATATAATAGCATGTACAAGAACATATGAATGAAGACATAAAGTAGACACACTAATGCATGAAGACACGGTGCAAACACGAGGTAGACACAAAGAAGACATGAAGCACAAACACGTTGATCCATGAAGACACAGTGTAGATACATAATGTACATGTTAGAATCCAGCTTACAAATTGAAATAAGAAAAGGGTAAGGAAATGTTTTACCACTTTGATCGTGAATGTCATGCTCCTTTCCCCTATCTTGAAATAAAAAGTTAGATTGAAGATGCATATTTTCTATGGCTAGTACTATAATAGGGAGTATAGTTCTATAATGGATGGTAAATTTACTATGGCTTTGCATTTGGACATGCTTAGCTTGGGGCACCCTAAGACCTTAGTCCATATTGGGATTCATTTTGCCCCAATGCGATTGATTTACTCCTCCCCTTTTGCACACTTCCTACCCACTAGAAATATGTTTAATTTTGATGCAGATGTTAAATTTTTGTAATTGTTTCCCTTGTAGTAGGTCCCATGATGAATGAAATATTTATTGCAGCTCTAAGTTTGGACATGCTTAGCTTGGGGCTCCCTTAGACCTTAGTCCATCTTGGGATTCATTTTGCCCCAACGTGACTGATTTACTCCTCCCCTTGTGCACACTCCCTATCCATCATGTGACTAATACAAGAGTCATATGATCTTACTAATATTAAATTTATATTTGTACATTTTATTTTAATATTATTAAAGGTCTTATAAGTAAAGAAAGAGAGAAAACAATAGGAAATAGAGTACACTACATAGGCTGAAATAGTGGGGAATTCACAGTTATTAATTTTTGTCAACCTCCAAGATTTGAAGGGCATTACATATGATTTTTAAATTTTTGTTCTCATAGGGTGCATGTGTGAAATTTTGTTAAATTTGGCTCGATTTGTAGAATTGAGACAATTAATGTAGTTGAAGGGTAATTTGATAATAACTAATTTAGAGACTTGCAACTATATTTAACTGATGGTTAGAAAATGATATGGATTTCAGAACACCTTCTTCTAATATTAAGAGTCAGAATATTTTATAATTGCCTTAGTCAAATATGGATTGTAGACATATGTGATATGGAGATTTAGTAAAGGTGTAAGTGTGAGCAGTTAAAAGTGTTCTATAGGAATTCTAAACTCTTTAAGGGTATAGGCATTCTCAAGTTTTAGGTTCTCAGCTTGGATTAACAAGGGCAATGAATTTAGGTCATGCAAATTAGGGGGTGCATCTGACTTGGACCTTTGCAAGAAAATTCAATAGCTTCTGTCACACTGGAAGCGATACCTCATAGGCCATCATAGGACTTAGAAATGTTTGACATGATTAGAAATATTTGATTTTACAATATTAAAGTTGGAGAATCCACAACATTATTTGAGGTTGGAAAATCCGTGGAGGTTATCCGTCAATACTCCTTTGATTTTGGAAGGAAATTATTAGAGAAGCAATTCAAATGAGTCATTGGTATACCAATATTATTTATTTTGGTGGATCTTTATGGAAACACATAGTGATTAGATTACAATTATGTATTAATATTCATAGGTCATTGAATTTTCCAAGAGAATCTGTTCCATAAACACAACAATGCAATACATCTTGAAGGTGAGAAACCATCAGGTTGTAATAAAGATAAAAATGGACACCTTACTACTCAATTATTAGAAAAGAGAACTTAATAGTTTCATTAATATTAGTGCCTAATATCTATGGTCATCAAATCAGAAATGTATATGTGAACAAAGTGATGCTTTGCATTTCAAGCTAATTGTCTCCTAAATAGCTGATGTGCTTTCATAGATAACTTGCATATAGGGAAAGATGCTTGTATTGCAAGCTAGGGATTAATGCAATAGTTATTCCCATTCATGGGAAAGGATAAATCTTGTATGAACTTTTTTCATGATAAATAAATTACTAATTAGTTCCATGAGATAACCTTGATTCCTTTTACATAATAGACTGATCAACATTTATGATTCAACATCTGACATTTTGTCTTGTTCTTTTGGAAGATCACACGAACCCAAAATCTCCATGACCAAATGATCAAGAACACGTATTGAGCGACCTAAAAACTTATTCTCTCTTTATGTTCATGTCTCATTTATTTGAAGGGTGTAGTCAATTGAGAAAACTTCTCTTCCTGATCGAAAGTAGAATATTTGCCAATCTCCCTAGGCAATTCCTTAAGACTTTGAATATCCTTCGAAGATGCACCAAAATATTCTCCATGTTGAGTAGGGTCCTCATTCAAGTTTGCTCCACCATGACCATTGCTAGATTCTAATAAAGAGATAGGGTATAGACTCAGCTTTTGCAGTCGATCATAAGCTAGGAATCAACTTTTCCTCCACATACAATTCCTTAATGTATCAATATTTTTGGGAATGTTCAACAAGAAAAAATCCATGTCCTTTATGACCATGGTGAAAGCACCTTGTCCTTTGGTACCACTATTTGTGACAGTGTGTAAATAATTTAGCATGGATCTGTAAATTTTTATGCAAGAAAATTTATTGCACATGTAATATAAGGAATCTAGGTGTAGCTATATGTTTGTAATGAAATTCTCATTGTTCACTGATTTGGTACCCATGTACTATAGATATAGGTAGGTTTTTTAATTTCATATTTCTAAAGCTAACAATATTTGTAGCATTCTACCATACCACTCTGCATACTCCTCAATTGCCAATTCAATATATATATTGATGTCACAATTATGCGAATAACTTGGCTTTTTCTAACTCAGGCTTTGAAGGACATATATTTGAATTATTGCAATCAATATTCACATGGTTATGGGATGGATTTTCTTCGACGGGCTTCACCATACATAACTTCATGCTGCTTATCATTATTTAGGAAAATGATATGATTCACATCTTTCACACAAGTTTTTGGTAATAATCTCTGCCATTTTAAAACCTAGGAATTGTTATCATGAAGAAGGGTTAACTCATGCTTATTCACTGCATGGTAATGGTTCTTTTCAATGCTTTCTTGACCCAAGTGATGTCTCCTATATAGTTTTCTTATAAATCCACCACAAATATAAATTAAATGGCCCGATCATATATGTGTCATATAAAACATCAGAGTCTCGATTGTTCAACATTCTATTGTCATTTTCAAAATACCGATGGTATAAAATATTCCCCCTTCTAAAATTTTGATACCCAATACACCATGTTGGGGGAATTAAATCATCTTAATTTCTCCTTGAAATATCTCAGACCCCTTTCTAATAAACTTTTTGCAATTTATTTCTAGTAAAGTTTCACAGGTCGGCAGAAAAATTAGCTTCGATACCATTTGTAATGTCCCTTTTCCCTTCGTATTTAATAAGATACGTTTTGAGTACAAAATCATATAATCTTTTCATTTATTTCCCATATGATGATCCCTTTACCAAAATTTGCATTCAATATATATATATTTTAATTCTAAGAGTCACACCTTTTCACAATATAATAATTATATCATACTAATAATAATTTAATTATATTATATTACTAATAAAATAAAAATATTAATAACAATATAATTATATTAATAAGCTTAATTTATATTAATATTTACATTATAACATATATTAATTTAATAATATATCAATTATATTATTAAATTATAATACTTTATTAATATAGCATGTTGCTACATTAAAATATATCTTAATCATTATTATATTAGATTATTATTATTATACAATATATATGATATTATTATATGATTATAATATAATATTACTTTATATATAATATTTATTTATTATATGCTAAAATGGGGATATCATAGAATTGGTATCAGATCTTGTGTTTTTTTTTATATTCTGCTATGTGGATATTTGCTAGTGGTTAGGACATCTCCTTTGGGGATTCTCTTGCCTTGCACTACATCAGGTGGTATCAGAGAGAAGGTTTGATCTGGCTAGTTGGTTGATCTTATCAAAGCATAGTTGTTCCTGAGTGTGTAGATAGATCATTAAAGTTGAGGCAGTTTACACTAGGAGCTTGGGTTGTGAGAAGAGTTGATCTGAGAAGATCTTGATCTGGTGGTGATTATGTTGAGGAATGACTGCTTCAGAGTTTTGGTTTATGATTCTTGGTGTGGGGTGGTAGGTTGTGATCCAACCTACACTTGTAGAGGACTTGCTAAGGACTTGTTGATGGATCGATGGATACAAAGATGGAAGGTTGATCTTGTTGAGGCATGATTGCAGAGAGTTTGTGGATTGCAAATCTATGTTCCTAGACTTGTGATTTGGTTCTTGATTGTTTGTGCAAAGTGGGAGGTTGCAATTTGACTTGCAGACAATTTTTGGTTGTCACAAGGAGCATGGGAAGGATTTGTAGAAGAGGGTTTGTAAAGATCTTGAAAGATGGCTCTAAGAGGATTGGACCCTAGGATGATTGAGAATCTCCGTAAATGTGGTGGAGAGGAGGTTTTTTGAGATGTCCACTCAGTTTGAAGCTAGTTTGGATGATCGAGCTAAGGAGGTTTCTATTTGGATTAAAGCTAGTTCAGTTGATTGAGTTAAGGATGAGGTGAGGAAAGCATTCTATGGATATTTTTGGAGCTAGAGTCTATTGATCTAGAAGAATTTTATCTAGCTAATTAGAAGACTTGTTAAAGAGAGATGGCATAGCAAGGTCAAAGAGGGAGAGGTTGGTTTTGTTCATTAGTTTATGGAGTTTGATGTGAAACCTATAGAGAAACTTGAGGTTGTTATTAAGGATATTCCTAACCTTGTTGATGTTGGGATAGAGATTTTTTTTCATGACCAATTGGTTGAGTCTAACATGGAAATTGTAGAGCACTTGGTCATGGATAATCAATTTATTGTTGGTAAAGAGCTACATGTTGGAGAGCATCTTGTTGTGAGCAATGCGATTGCAAAGATTGTTGATTATGAGGATCTGCATATTGTTGTTGATATGGATCTGAATTCATATGTTGTTGTTGAGATGATTGAGGATATAAATTTTTCTATTTATGTGGAGTTTGATGTTGCTGGTGTGGATTCACTAGTCATTTTGGTTTTGGATCTACATGATATTGCAGATTTGTATGTTCCTAATTTTCTTGTGGTTGACATGGCTAAGGATTTACATGTTGTTCTTATTGGGGATTTGAAATTACATGTTGCTGACTTGGTTTTGGAGTTACATGATGTTTTTAACATGAAGTACTTGTTTGAGGATATTGTTGTTGCTTGTTGTGATCAGTTGCAGAGACTCTTGGTGAATCATTATGTTCAGTTTGTCCTTGGGAGTGAGCATGTTGGTTGGGTTGTTGAGATTCATTTGATTTTGAAGTTTTTATGGATGAATCATAGATGATTGATTTTCATATTTTTTCTATTGAATTTGATGAAGTGGAAACCTTTGGTAAAGATGAAGTTGGTTGCGCATCAAAGTATCAGACATGCTTTTCTATTTACCTAGGGAGCCTGATGTAGGAGCATCAAGCTTGGATTTTGGTAGAGTTAAGATTTTCATGGTTAAGGATGTGTTGGAGACACATTTGGGAACCTTTTCCTATGTGTGCATAGAGCTTGGAGTTATCATGTTGAAGTTAGAGCCATTTTACCTTGTGGCTGGAGTTGCATTTTTTTGGTTTCTAGGTGCCTATTGTGAGAAATGTAACTATTTTTTTGTAGTGAGTCAGAGGCTAAAAGTTTAAAGTATTGAAGGGGCCTATATCTATATCTATGGTTAAGAGCACAAGTCCTAATTCATTATGAATTGGGAGATATGGTAATTATCCCGGAGTATCAATTTATGTTAGTTTTCAAGATGAGTTTTTGTGTGTGAATTTTGGGATGGATGCTCACTTATCCTTGGTGAATTAGAATTTTATCACTTAATGGGTTGTAGGTGACCTAAATTAATATCTTTATTTCAAAGCACAACTTATAATTCAATCAAAGCTAGGAGATATCACGACTTTCCTCAGACATTGATTTTTGGTCAATTTTTTTTTTGTAGAAACATGTGGAGTTTTCATCTTGCACAATTTTGTATGAGGAATGGGATCTTGTTAAGAGAGGGAAATGTTATTGGGTCACGTGTAGAACTAAAAATAAGTTTTCATTTAGTTTTGTCCATGTTTGTTATAGTTTTGGTTTACTATTCCAAGGTGGACCTATATTGTAATTAAATGCTTGATTAGCTGACTTGTGTCTTGGTTGGCTATATAAGGAGCTTGTGAGAATGTAGAAATCATTGTGGAGGAGTGTGGATCATTGGAGGATTTGATATCAGTAGTATAGGAATAGTTGAGATAGAAAATTTGGAGAAAAGCTAGTGGCTGTGGTTTAGGAATAAGGAGATTGCTTGGCAGCTTGCGAGCACAAGTTGAGATCTTGGAGGTTCCTACTAGATTGATGTTGTGTTACAGATCTAGGATAGCTAGGATATGAGTTGGATATTGAGGGATCTTTTCAAAATATTATAATTGATTTATATTTATCCATAACTAGGAAGGCCTTCCAACTTGACACATTGCATGTAATCAGTCATTTTATGAATAAAGAGTTGTGAATTAGTATCAAATCTTATGGTTTTGTTTATATTCCATTGTGTGGTTATTTACTGAGGGTTAGGATATCTCCATTGGGGACTATCTTGCCTTGCTCTGCATTATTGTATACTGATGTTGATTAGGTTGGGAATTTTGAAGATAGAAAAAATACAAGTAGTAGAGATTACTTTCATGGACAAGAAAGAAGCATAATTGCATCTCCCAATAACCAATAGAAGCCAAATATGAAGCTGTAACAATCATTTATTTTAACATAGTCTAGATTAAGAAATTGTTAAAAGGGATGAAGGAAGAGATTAATGAACTTGTTGTTATATTCTATGACAACATAAGTGCTAGAAACATATCTAAGAATCCTATGATGCACACCAAGACCAAGAACATTGCTATCAAATATCATTACTTGAGAATCTTGGTACATGAAAAAGAAGTAAGATTTGAGTATGTGAATACAAAGAAGCATATAAATGATATATTCAAAAAATATTTACCTATGGATTCTCATGAATATCTTAAAGGTATATTAGAGGTGATTCCCCTAATTGAGGCTACCTAAGCTATGATGGATCTCTACATAAAATTTTTGGATTTGAATAGAAGGTAAAACTTTATGAGCTTCCTAAAGCTGTAAAAAAATAAGAAAAACATGTTGAATTATTCATAAGAAAGATGAAAAAAGAGAATCTAGTTCACAGAACTGATGAAGAGATATCTACATATTGAAGATGTATGAGACACAATCAACTGAAGATGTTGAAGTGTCTTTGGCATTGTTGTCAAAAAGGGAGAGATTATACACTTACCATGGGAAACATGAGTAAATATGAGATAAGTCATACATGAAAGAGGGAGAGTCTGTAAAGTTACCATATTAATAAAGATGAGGAAGTGTGTATATCAAAGAGAAAGACCATGTTCTACTATGATAGAGAAAGCTATCATAAATATTTCTACAATTGATGTCTAGAGGTGTTACATATCAGATTTGCATAGATGAGAAGCATAATGAAACTAAAAGATGAGATTAGGGAGATTATTGGACACTGAGATGATAATCAAAATAAAACTAAGGATATTAATAAAAAATTGTTATTAAACATAGAGGGATTTGATTGAAGAAAGTCAAGTGTTTTGGATTGCATGGTAACTAGAGGTGTTTCCATCAATGCCAAAGTGGGATATTGTTGGAAACTATAATTGGAATAATTGTTATGTTTCCATTGATGTCAAACCTTACTAGTGAGATAGTTTCTACTTGAGTATAGTGCTATATCAAGATGATTGATGACAAGGATTTGAGAAGAAGAGATAAAAAGAAGACCTAGTGGAAAGGTTGAGTTATGAGGAACCACAATGAGAAATTGATCAGTTGGACTTTGACAAGATAATGTGTTGTTTAATCATTAAACTAAGTGGAGAAGATAGTTTAGTTGAAGCCTAGTTGAGATGATCAATGAAGGACCAAATTCATAGGCTAAATCAAGAAAATGAGTACAAGATTAAGAAACTTATAGTTGAAGCTGAGTTGTACTAGTAACAACCGAGTGAACATTAGAAGTTGAAAAAATATAGTATCGACCCAAAACCAATAAAGAGTGAGTATCTAAAAATTTAGAAGCCAAGAGAAGATAGTATTAGCCAAGCATGAAATCTTAATGATGATTGAGTTTTCTAGTGATGACCAAGACCTAGGAACATAGTGTTGACCGAGTATTAGAATTTGATAGTTTGTGAAGAAATTAAGATTCCTAAATGACATAGTTGAATTTTTGGATTAGTCAAAGTGTGTGAAGTATAAGTATTGATTAGATGAAATATTTAATGCAAGATTACCCATGTTTGAGCATTCCTAGGAATGGATATAAAGAGAAGTTTTGAGAAGTAACTAGAAGGAGAAGGAAAAAATGAAACGATGGAAGGATTCAATGAATTTGACCTAACCCTAAGATCAACAATGATGTTTAAGAAAAAAAAGATCAAAGCTACCTATTTAAAGAGGTATGTGGATTAACCTAAGGAGGTTAGTAGTTGCTAATTTTGTTGATTTCCAAACTTGAGCAAAAGGCTGTAAAGAGGGAGTAGAGTAGAGGTGAAGAGTGATTGTTTGAAGTATTTTCCAAGTAGATCAATAATAGTGATGGAGACATGAATGTAGTTGAGTCAATGAATTATTAGATGAGATACATTGTGATCTCTATTTGCAAAGTGAATTGTATTTATTAGATCAAACTATTATTCCTTTCTAACCATTGTATTAGTTAAAATCCTTTAATCAAGGTTGACCTATTAGTCATTTATAAATCCTTTAATCAAGATGACATTCTAATGGAATGGTCCCAAGTCCTCTAACAAGGCCACTTCTAATAGGGTGATTAAATCCTTTAATAGGGTCACACTTAAAAATGTGTATTATAACTTTTAATAGAGTTGGCTCCTTAAAAAGCTCACTTCTAAAAAGAGAAAATTTGGTATCATATTATTGGTGGTTTTTCCCAAATTGGATTTCTACATCAAATCATGGTGTCATACTTTTGTTAATGTTATTTAAGATGTTTTAATATTTATGTTTTACATTCTGCAAGTAGGTTATTACTGGGATAGTGGACTACATGTTTATGTTTCTAATAACCTATTATAAAGATTAAGTGGACTAAAGAATAGGTGTAATTTGTTTGAAGTAATCAAAAGTTTAATTAGTATGTCTAGACCTAACGATAACTAATTCACCCCCCTCTCAACTATTCTAAATCATTCCAACAAATGAAAGTACAATGATATGCATATGCTATTTGCACTACGGGTAATCATGACTTTATAAAGTAATAAATGTGGTCAATGTGTATAAATAATAAGTGTGAAGTGTTAGAATCATTTAGAATAATTGAGAGGGGGGTGAATATGTTATCCAAGGTCCAAAATGTACTAATTGAAATTTTAATCACTTCAAATACTTTAGATCCAAACATTCAATATATTAGTCTCTTTAACATATAATCAATAACACAAACTCATTGTCCACTATTCTAATAGTAACAGACTTGTAGAATGTAAAATTTTAACAGTAAAACATCTCAAATAACATCCACACAAGTTTGACAGTAGGATTTAATGTGGAAACCCAATTTTGAAAAAAACACCAGTAACATGTCACAAATTTTTCACTCTTATGACATAAACTCTATTAGGATCCAACCTTATTAAACATTACCAAACACACTATTAAATGTGACCTTGTTAAAGGATTTAATCAATCTATCAATAGTGACCTTGTTAGAGTACCTATGAACATTCCATTAGAATGTCATCTTGATTAAAGGATTTATATATGATTGTTACATCAAACTTGACTAAAGGATTTCAATACTGATACAATGGTTAAAAAGTAACACCGGGCTTGATTTGATGAATACAACTCACTTTGCAAATATAGATCACAATTTGATTAAAATGCTAATCCACTAACTAGCCTCCATTAACACCTTTGTCTCTAATCTTCTTGGTACTCCTTCAAGAAACCACTCTTCACAACACTTCTTAGCCTTGTGTAAAAATTTACCAATTAATAGCATCAACAAATGCTCCAACCCTATTAGGTCTTCACCAGCTTTACTAACCTCTTTCCTCTTTTAGATTAGCCCTTATGTCTCCTTAAATAGGTAATTCTAATCCTTTTCCACTTAAACATCATTGTAGATCTTAGGGTTTGTTCAAATTGATTAAATCCTTCCATCATTTCATCTCCTCTTTTCTCTTATAGAAACTTCTCCAAACATCTCCTTGAATTCTTGCATGGAAATTCTCAAATGCAAGTTCCCTTGAATTAAATGTTACTAGCTCATCTATCCTTCTCTTCAACATGCTCTACATATTCCAAGAAGTCAAATGTGTCAGCTAGAAATCATGGTTTCCTCATATTTTGGCAAATGTTGTCCCTCAGCGAACACTATTTTCTAAAACTTGGTCATCATTGGATTACTCAGTCACTACTAATATTTCTACTTGTCTTAAACTTCAAATTCCTTAATCTTCTAGTCTTTTGTTTAGTCAAGCCTATGCATTTGGTCATTTTTTCTAGGCCTCAGAACAATTGTCTTCTTGACTTGTAGCATAATTAAACAATCACTTTATCTCGTCAAAGTCTAACTAATTCAAGTACCCATTGTAATTTCTCATAACTCAACCATTCCTTTAGGTACTTTTGTTGTGTCCTTGTTCTGAAATGCTCTTCATCAATCACCTTGATATGTCACTCTATTTAGATAAAATTGTCTTTCCAATAAGGTTTGACATCAATGCCAATATAAAAATTGTCTCAATTTTAGTTTCCAGAAATATCACTCTTTGGCATTGATGGAAACACCTCTAGTTTTTTTTTTATCGGTAAGAGGTCGAAGCCATAATGTATTATGATTAGTTATTATAATTATTTATCATGTTCAAGTAGACTTGAACCCAAGACCTCCTAGATAAGAGGCTCATAATTTACCATTGTGTTGTAGGCTCTTGCCTATGGAAACGCCTTTAGTTACCATACAATAAAAAACAAAAAAATTGCTTCAAACATTTCCCTTTGTTTTTAGTATCAGATCTTCATTAATATCCTCAGTTTCATTATGATTCACATCTTTGTGTCCACAAATATTTGTTTTTTAGTTTCATTCTAATTCTCATCAATGTACCTATGATATGCAACACATAAGCTCCCTCTATCATATCAAATCATCAAATCAATCAGCATAAACTTATCCCTCTACAACATCTCTTGTTTGAATAACTTGAACAAATCCATCTTCATAATCCCCTTTACATTTTCTTCATCTTTCTATTCAAAATTTTGATAGGTATATGAGTTGTAGTTGTCATTTATGGATATATGCATATACATACACCTATACATACATACATACATACATACATACATACATACATACATACATACATACATACATATATATATATAGTGTAAAGAATGCATAATGTGAATTTGAAGGTACAACAATTATACTTAAAATTTTTGTCTAAGTATCAATTAGTTTATCTGGTAGAGAAGATATAGTTTTGATATGCATAGTTGAAAAAGGCATTATTGGCACGTACGTATTTAACTACATGAAGATCAAAGTATCATGATGATGTATGCATGAATGTGAGATAGTACGGTCAATGCAACATTAGATATAAATATTCTACCAGTCACAACAAAGAATAGACAAAACAGAGCATTACAGAAAAAGAGATAATTATGGATTAAGATATTATCTTATTTAAAAAATAATTAATTAATTAGGGATGATATCCTAGATTTTAACCCTAAGTCAATGACTTATAACAATATATTTTTGTAAAACATGTGAAAGCTTGAAGGTTGACTAGATAGTAATTTTGTAAATTGTAAAGGTAGAGTGTAAAGGGAAAAGTTAAGTGTACTTCTAAGGAAAACTATGCAAACTATATGTGGTGGAATTTATGATGTATGATTAGAGGTATGTGAATTTTTTGAAGAGAAGCTAGAGCTATATTAGATATTGAAGATATCAGCAACAAACAAAGAGGTTTTTGTATCTATCTTTTTGTTTCAAGGAACTATATTGTATGTTGTAGGCTTGGGCAGTGGGATCTTCTTGCATACATTTTATATTTGTATATAAAAAACTCCTATAGTGTTGAGTCTTCTAACAAGGCCTAATTCCTCTAACAAGGATTGAGACACTATACAGATGTAATGGACTCCTAATAGGGTCAATGTGATGTCCCCGTTTTCACATGTAATTCAAATAAGTATTATATATAAAGTAATACTAATAATTAAAATAATGATATATAATAATATTATATTAAAATAATATTTATTATAATTATTATTAATATATAATATAATTATTATTATGAAGAGATGTGTCTCTTACTATTAATATGTATATATGTGGAATAATAACATTGAAAGGGGACCATGAGATAGAAAATTATAAAAATCATATGGATGAAATAGGGAAATAAATAAATGTCCCAAAAGTGGACATTACAAGTGGTATCAAAGTGTAAGAATTTTCCTAAGGGAAAAATTCACCCAGGAACTAAGAACTCAAACACAAGCACACAGTAGACCAAAGAGAGAGAGAGTATGATCAGAATGACTATGTATTCAATATGCCATGCAATGTAATGTCATGTAATGCAAAAGTACACTAGGAGTGCCTGTATATAAAGGCCCCTGAGATACATCTAGAATGCCTCATAATCAGCACCATGATGTGTCAAACAACCAAGCACATGTCCACCAGATATGGGTTATCCTCCATTAAGCACAGAAGTAAGTGCGGTGATGAGAGGATAAGCCTACAAGGGTGTGACATGCAAAACAATGTTGTAGACACCATGTGCTTAAATAGAGTTGCGTACTCCTGTGTTGTCTACATGATAACTCAAAAAGGTGCGCAAAATCTTAAGTGTCTCACAAATAAAATAATAAAATAATGCAAAATAATAAAATAATGCATAAACCTAAGTAAACTTAAGTAAGTGTAATAAGTAAATACTTATTTACACCAACACCCCCCCTTAAGTGCAACTTAGGGGAATGCCCTTAAGCTTATGAAACTAGGATGACGATGCATAATGGGTCCCAACTACTAGGCCATATTAGGTACCCATGTACATAATGAAAATGCAATCTCCCATAAAGTGGGGAAAGAGGGAAAACCTCATGGGAAAAACCCTCCCTAAAAAAGAGAGATAAATAAGGATGCATCGATGGATGGAGTAATCAAGACCTCCCCATTACGACATACATCCAGTATATATAGAAGAGAATGAAAGAAGGAACAGAGATAGAATAGGCTCCCCCCCCAAAAGAAGAATTCCAACAAGTGAAAGCTACTCCGATGAAGAAGCTGGTCCAAGAATGCAGAATGGTGTTCCTCCCCTTAGGAAGAAACAATGGAAAAGGTACACTACTGAAGATGTATGGTGGTCTTGAAACCTGCTCAAGTATCCCTATACTGATGCTAATGTTCACCCCTTCCAACTATGCTGAAAAGAATGAATGCAGATTGGTCAAGGATGTCTGTTGAACCTGTTCCACTGAACCATCTATCTCCTCTACTGACAAAGAGATCTCCACTAATTGATGTTCATAAGGATCCACAATAATGCCAACCTGTATAGATTGATCATGTAGAGAATGGGCATGAGGGTCAGAGTGAGCCCTTGCAACAACCGTAGAAGAATCATCATCAATGAGAAGATGTAAGTCCTCAAGTCTGTCTCCCAAGTCAACTGAAGCTGGAGCTAGAAGACGAGATGTACCATGTTGTGTTGGACCTTTCACTGTGGCAATATAAGCATGTGGACTAGACTGATGTGACCTCTCACTGCAACTGTTGATAGAACCCCACATGTCTGAACCTGTTGAAGCACTATCGCTGGTGTCACTATCAGTTTCCCTATGTATGATGTGCGAAGAGGAGTAGAGGATAAGCTCGGTGAAATTTTCTCAAAGTGAACGTCCTTCTCCACAAAAATCTCATGTGTCTTTGGATCCATCAGTCTGTAAGCCTTCACATTGTCTTCATAGTCGATAAAGGTACAAGGCCGAGGTGTCAGTGCCTTGCAACTCCTAGAAGATAGGTTTGCCCATGCTGGACAACCAAAGACTCTAATGTGACTCAGAACTAGTTTTATGCCGCACCATGCCTCAAAAGGAGTCTTTCCATCTAAGGCTGGATGAGGAGATCTGTTAAGTATGTGAGTAGCACTGCTAATGGCTTCAACTTCAAGTGTAGGATCAAGAGACTTGGCCTTTATCATGCAACTTGCCATGGTCTTGAAAGTCCTAATCCTCATAACTACAACATCTGTCTTGTGCAGACTGAATGCTGGTGAGTTCTGAAGATCAATCCCCTCAATTCTACAAAATTTCTTAAGTCTTTTGTCTACATATCTGTTCTCCTTGTCCACCTTAAGTACTTTGATGGCTTTCCTTGACTTGTTTTCAACATGAGTCTTGAAGTCTTGAAGCTTATGAACCAATTCATTCTTATGATGAAGGAAGAAGACCCAAGTGAATCTTGAAAAGTCATCAACAAATGTGAGTATGTAGCGGCCTTGGCTAACTAAAGTCACTACAAAGGGTCCTGCTAATACCATGTGAACTAGCTGAAGAACAACTGGAGCTCGAGAAGACTTCCCTTTATCATACTTCTCCTTGAGATTCATATCCATTGAACAAGATGAACACTCTCCCTTAGAAAAGTTGATATTAGGTAGACCTTTGAACACATGTTTAGAGCAAAGTTGCTGAAGAGAGCGAAAGTCAAGGTGACCAAACCGCTCATGCCATAGGTTGATTTGTGAAGTAGAGTGAGTTAAAAAGGCTTGGGAAGGACTCTTAGGCACAAAGTGGGAGAAGAAATAAAGCCTCTTTTCATCATTGACTTTCCCCACTGCTACCAATGAATCATCTTTGAGACTTCACACCATCACTGAATCTGGAAGGAACTCAACTTTGTGACCATCTCCTAGGTGAGTGATTTGGTAAATTGATAGGAGATTGGAGCTTAGATTTGGAACATAGAGAACATCTTTGAATTCCCCATTTTTTGTTTCGACATGTCCTTTCCCTTCAACTTCCATCTTAGTATCATCTCCTACAAATATGTGTGGCACCTTTGACTGCTTCAATGAAGAAAAGTCTTCCTTTGAAGAACCCATATGGTAAGAGGCACCTAAGTCAAGTATCCATTTAGAAGAAGAATTTGTGCTTTCCATAAGTGCTTGACCTTTACCTTTTGAAGAGGTAGGAGTTGAATCCTTGGAAGTACCTAGCACTTGAATCTTGTTCTTCTTGAGTAGATTTTGTAACTCATCGATTCTTTTTGTTTTGCAATGATGCTCGTTATGATTTGGCTTTTTGCAATATGCACAATGTTTTTTTTCCTTCTTTTCATTACTTCCCTTCTTTTTTGGAGAAGAACTGCCTTGTGGAGAGGAGGATTGTTGTGTCTTAGATTGTGATTTTTGCTTCCATTGCTTCTTGTTGTTGTTGCTTTTTCCCCCTAGACTTGATTTGTGATCATCACTAGCCACTAAGGCTTTGGTCTTTGATGACTTGAGAAGTCCAAAATCCACCAAGTGAGAATGTTCAACAATCAACATGTTTGCAAATGCATCAAAGGAAGGCTTCTGGTAAGCATATTCCATGGTTAACCTATGAGTAATAAAACTCAAAACAAAGTTGGCGTACTCAGAAGGTAGCCTCTTTAGGATGTGATGAATCAACCTGTCATCTTTCATGGGATTTCCACAATCTTTAAGAAGTGCCCTATACTCATTGACTTTGATGATGTAATCTTGAATTGTGTCATAATTCTTAGGATCCAAGAGAAGTAGATCATCCTCAATCTAAAATCCCTTTTCTTTATCCACTTTACCATACAACTATTCAAGTTTATCCCAAGCTTCTTTAGATTTTGAACAATTTTTAATGTGAAAGAGAAGATCCCCATGTACACAACTCCTGATAACTCCTAGAGCTTGTTGGTCTTATTTTTTCCAATCAATGAGTTCTTTAGCATCAGTAGGTTTGGTAATTGTACCATCAACATACAAACTATATCCTTTTTCCATTAATCTACTCCATGCAATATCTTTCCATGTAGAATAGTTGCGTGAAATTAGAGGAGGACATTTAAAACCCATGATGCATAAATGAAAAGAGCACAAAATAGAGACACAAGAAACATAGTACACACACCCCCTTTTCACTCAATCAAAAGACCCCCCCCAAAAAAGATGCTGTTGGCACTTTATAAATAGTGCGTTTACAATGGGCCACTTGTCAAAATGCACAAAGTGGACTTCATAATTTTGTTTTTACAATTGCCTTATAAGGCTAAAATCTGTCACTTAAGCACTGTAGCTTAGTTTTACAAATTTTTTGAAAAGGAATCAAAGCTTTACAATGCAAAAGAAAGCCTAATTGTGAAAGTGAGAAATTGGTCCACACAACCTTAGAATCTGACTTTAAATCTAGAAAGTAGACAAAAAAATATGCACTTTCAAAAAAAATGGAACCTAAAAAAGTGATTAGATGTGCCCGTACGGAGCTTCTAAAGTTGCAAAACGTAGGATTATGCAGGTATAGTCACCAAAAAATGCAATTTTTTCAAAATTGGTGCACCAAAACAAAAAAAAAAACCACCATTGAAAAATTCAAGAAATTTTACCCAATTTCAAAAAAAATTGCACCTGAATTGGAGTCCGGATGTCTGAGTTATGGGCTTGCAAACTCAGGCTGCCAAACTGAAAAGCAATCTAAAGAGGGGTCTAGAAGAAAAATTGTGAGTCTAAATTTGATGGTCAAATGACCATCAATGTAGTTTTAAAACATCTAGAAATGATGATTAAATGGCTGTCAATTTTATCCCAGTGAAAATGTGATGTCAGCAAAAAATTAGCGCATAGGCTGAGTGGCAGATGATTGAGTCCAATGTTCATACTATACGGCTTTGTGATGTGTCATTCATATGGATGATGTGGCAAGAACGAGTTCCACATGGTGATGTGGCAAACGTGTGTCTATGTGCTAACTTGTCAAGTGTCCTGTGTGTGCTGGTACACGTGTCCACGTGGCATAAGGGATGTCGCAGCTACTGTAATCTCAGACTCTGTCAAAAAAAGTATATAATGTTTTCAAAGGGAGGATAGTTGTCGAGAAATGTTGGGAATCCTTTTTGCGGGTGCCGATTTCTCATTAACTCTCCACTGGGGAACTAAAGGCAATGCTGGGGCGGGAAACAGTCAGAGAAACAAAGCCACTACCAGAGTTTGAAAAGCGTAGGCAGGAGTTTAAAACTTTGAAAACCACACTGGGATCCAAAATACCATGCCGAAAAACCTTAATCTGTGGGCGGGAAAGTTGAAGCAGCTACTGGACGTCAAATGCAGTTCGCCAGAATCTGCTCTGTCTCACCTGAAAAATGCTCTCAAGTCGGGAATGAAGTCTGCGGGTGCAAAGAAATTTGCGAGTGAGAGATTAAAAAATAGGATGTCGAAAAAGGAACCCCTCGCCAGAAGGAGGTTTTAATCCCACATTGTTAATTGGAACACTAATTGCGCTTGATAAAAAGTATTGTGCTTTGAAACTTAGGCAAAGCAAAGGCGGCCAGAGTGACTGTTATGTCGCCGGATAGTGAGGGTTCAGTCAGATTTGTTAGATCCGCTAACAGTATAGCCCTATTGCGGAGGCCAAAAAATATATAATGAAACCCTGTGATATTAAATGTCTACCAAATGGTAGATCTGGGGTGTGATTGCCCAGGTTTGCAAGAATATTTTCTCTGTCGGGGAATAAATTCTGAAAATTTACATAGAAATATGATGGTAAAAATAATTCTAAAAATTAACAAAGAAATTCAAATCCAAAAATCAAACAATCAGATCTACAAAAGACCATACCCATTGTGCAAATCGGGGACTCTGGGTTTCGATTTGTAAAATTTTTTTTTGCCTCACAATCAACTTTGGGCCAAGGTAGTCGAGTTTATACTCAATTTTCACAGATTCAACATTTCAAACACAATGGCGAGGTCAGATCTAGCTCTAGATGCTCCCAATTTTTGCAACACTCTGGATTCGGGCTAAGGTGATGAAGCAAGCGTAGTCTCAAACAACTATGTGATGAGAAAATCTCCAAGTTGCTTTGATACCATGTAAGAATTTTCCTAAGGGAAGAATTCACCCAGGAACTAAGAACTCAAACATAAGCACACAATAGACCAAAGAGAGAGAGAGAGTATGATCAGAATGACTATGTATTCAATATGCCATGCAATGTAATGTCATGTAATGAAAAAATACAATAGGAGTGCTTGTATATGAAGGCCTTTGATATACATCTAGAATGCCTCATAATCAGCACCATGATGTGTCAAACAACCAAGCACATGTCCACCAGATATGGGTTATCCTCCATTAAGAATAAAAGTAAGTGTGGTGATGGGAGGATAAGCCTACAAGGGTGTGACACGCAAAATAGTGTTGTAGACACCATGTGTTTAAACAGAGTTGCATACTCTTGTGTTGTCTAAATGACAACTCAAAAAGGTGCACAAACTCCTAAGTGTCTCACAAATAAAATAATAAAATAATGCAAAATAATAAAATAATGCATAAACCGAAGTAAACTTAAGTAAGTGTAATAAGTAAATACTTATTTACACCAACAAAAAGCATGATCCTGCCATCCTACAGATTAAAGGTAGAGTAGAGATCCACATATTAGATAAAGGTAAAGATTGCGTATGAGAATGAGGGTAAAAATATTCTCACCTTAACCAGTGAAGGCAACATTGAGTTAGTCAGGATGATCTTTGTGGAGAATCAGAGAATAATAAAATGAATAGAAGAGCGATTGCTAATGGTGGACAAGTTCATTGTCTTGTATCGTCCATACACTTGAGCATTAAAATTTCAAGGAACTGATACAAAATTGAATGATACTAACTATTACCATCTTTACATATGGAAGACTTTATGGTTGGCACATCTCGTTCATACTCTGAGATCTGAGTATGCATAGATAATACAAGTTATCACTTACTATTGTTAGGGGAAATGAGCACTAGAAGACAAATATATAGCAGAGAAAGAAAATTATTACTTCAACACTCCCTATAACTAGTGATTTATTATTGTCTATATACAGATTCAACCGTGTCTCAACTTCAATCAAAGAAAACCCTATACATGGGGCTGGAAGGTTGTGTTGAATTTTTGAAGGAAGGATAAATAATAATAAAAGGAGAATAGATAGAGAATGAGATGAATGATATGAAGAAGGAAAAACATATACATAATATGCAAACAATAATAAGAGTGCAGATCGCATAATAGAGATAAGGAAGTATGAATGAAGCAGACAATACCAAGGATATGAAGCATCGAATCATGCCATAAGCAAAGAAAGAAAATATACCTAGCATCATGGTTAGAATTAATAAAGGAGTGGAACTTATAAAGTAAAGATATTCAACAGTGTTTCAAGATGCCCATATTTGTATCATAGATCACATCGCAACTGAACGACACCAAGGAGAACTAAACTATCATGTATATGAGAGTATAAATGGATACAAGTAGGGAATACTTTAGTCTTGGAGCCACCATTTAACCATAAATGATTAAGGAGGTCGTGAGTTCAAGTCGTCTGATCATAGTTTAAATAATGAACATCAACTTTAAAATGGCAATTCAGAATTAGTCAGAGAAGAAAATTGGAAGAATGAAAACTTCATCCATATTTGAGAATGAATATAAATAACAATAGTCATGTTAGCAAGATGAGGTGTTTGAAGATGAATACAATCAATGTAGCATGTTCAAGGAAACCCTCATGATATGGTGGTAATAACACCATCAAAAACTATATTGAAGATTATTTCTTTATCAAAGAGATTTGTATATAGTGATTTAACTACATAATCAATATACCAATATCAAGGTCTTAGAGAAAGAAGTTTCCTAAAATGAAAGTTATAAGTAAATAGTACTAAAATATTAAGAGATCAATAAAAGGCTCATTACAAATGGTATCAGAGAATGATTGGGGAAGGAAAAAACATAATTACTATGAAGGTCTTATTGTACATCATTTCCAAGAAGACATCGAGCCAAATAACAATCAACACTAAACATTGAAGGAAGACGAGTCATACGTGTAATAAATTCATGAAGACATAACATACATAGTTCAACTATCTCGTAAATAATTGGATAGGAGGTAACAATAGCCAAGTCATTGCACGACCCATTAAAATTAAAGGGGAAGGACATAGATGTCATCCACATGCAGACCAAGATCCAATTTGGTATTAAGGAATGCATGCATTATTGGTGTATTAAAGTATATTTGCATTAAGGTGGGTATGTTCATCGAATTTGATTCGATAGTGGAATAGAGAGGATGGGTTATTTTTTAGGGTTTTATTGTCTTGTTATGTTGTTTAGCTGATCCAGTTCAAATGTGGGATTGAGAGAGGAGTGAAATCATCGAGTATTGAAAAACAAGGGCCACTATTGAAGACACTGAGCATGATAGAAAAGTATATAATATAAAGTAGCAATCTAAAGAATCTCATGAATATAAGGAGTGCATGAGTGAAAGTAATAAGTTGCGATCACTAAATAAGGAAACTAAGAAATTTAGAGAAGACTTTAGCATTAGGGAAGAAGTTTTATATACATTAGACCCATATAATCCATTCTCTGTTAAGTGACATATATAAAGGTAGCTTTAAGAGGTGATCAACAAGTTAGAATATTTATGATAACACCATCAATTGCAATGACTGTCAACAGATGATGACATCCACCTAGTACATCTACAAACATCAGATTGGACCGTGGAGAGGCAGATTGAAATTGTTGAGGAAAGAGGTATCACAAAACACGGAAGGAGGAAGCATTGAACATAATAGGGGTTTAGAACATACATCTAGCATTCATTGGAGGAGTGTATAACAATCCTTGTGGCGATATCAATGGAAATGGAGCAAGTTAGTGGAAACGTCAAAAGAAAGGACCAGAGGTTGCATCTTATGAATCAGGCCCTCTATATAGATTTAATAGTAATCCGTGCATAGATTCAATGCATATAAACAATATATCATCAATAAAGATCCTAGATATCATCCAATGCATATAGAAGGTAATATTGAGGTAAGTACTATTTGTCTATTTCATTATGAATACATGATTCAAATAGTATTTGCTAATGATAATGAGAAAATATATTTACACATTATATATATATATATATATATATATATATATATATATATATATATATATATATATATATATATATATATATATATATATATATATATATATATATATATATATATATATATATATATATATATATATACTCAAACCATACATTTCAATTAGATCTTCATTTTATCTGGTGAAAGTTTTAATATTAATATATTAAATCTGAATGTAGAATTACTTTCCAAATCATATTAATATTTAATATGGGGAAAATATTGAAATATATTTGAATTCTAAGTGAGATTAGTTTTCAAACCTCAAATAATATTATTAAGTAAAATTAATAAGGTTATCATCTTCCAATGATGAGGTAAGGCCTATGGTGGAATGGGCTAGGTGACACCACTCGAGGCACTTGGTAAAGTCTACGGGTACTAGGTAAGACCTACAGTGGAGTGAATATCCTAGGGTATATCATACAAAGGCACCATCTTGGGAATGATGATCGAAAAAGATGAGATAAGGCCTACGGCGGAATGGGCTGGGTGACACCACTCGAGGTACTGGATAAAGCCTATGGGTACTAGGTAAGGCCTATGGTGGAGCGAATATCCTAGGGTACATCATACAAAGGCACCATCTTGGGAATAATGATTGGAGAGAGGTAATGATAATAAGGGAGAATGGTGAGGCCCATGATTGGGTAACAGGGCACCCTATTATAGTTTCTGCTCCCATACACAGGAATTGATGAGTTAATAAATAGATACTTTTGATTGATAAGTCAGTAAATTGAGACTATAAACACCTTGTCAAGAGATTGGTTTATATATAATGTGCATTAGTGATTTTTTGGTTGCAAGTTCACAATTAAGGAGATGCATAATGTGTGTATTGTGTGTTTGCATCGTGTTTGCTCCATGTCTTCATCTATCTACATCGTGTTTGCTTCATGTCTTCATCTGCCTACACCATGTTTGCTTCGTGTTTTCATTCATTAAAATGTATATTTTATAAATCTTTTAGGCTTTATATGCAAATATGTTTGTATCTATGATTGTGATTTTGCTTGAGGACAAGCAAATTTTGAGAGGGGAGGACTGTGATGTCCCCATTTTGTAATCCAAATAGGTATTATATATAAAGTAATACTAATAATTAAAATAATGGTATATAATAATATTATATTAAAATAATATTTATTATAATTATTATTAATATATAATATAATTATTATTATGAAGAGACATGTCTCTTACTATTAATATGTATATATGTGGAATAATAACATTGAAAGGGGACCATGAGATGGAAGATTATGAAACTCATATAGATGAAATAGGGAAATAAATAAATGTCCCAAAAGGGGACATTACAGTAAATATCTTTAACCATATACTTTTGATTAGTGGATCATTTTGTGGGTGCCATCCCCACCAGTGTTTTCCCTTAGCCAGAGTTTCCCTAGTTAAAAACATATGGTGTTATGAATTCTCTTATTGCATGTTTATGTTTACTATTAAACATAATTATTTTTCTTTATGATGAAATTAATAAAGTAATTAATAATATCAAGTTTTAGGCTAAAGTTTGTAGAATACTGATTCATCATCCCTCTCAATATTCCCTATTTCTAACAATTGGTATCAAGGTATTTTTTAGTGGTTAATATTCATAAATTGGCTAATTAAATTTTCTTTTGGGTAGTAATTTACCTAATAATTTGAGATTTGATACAACTTAAATCACCACAGTTTTATAAAATTTAGTTCTAGAATATTTAAAATTGCTCAATAATTGTTTTTATTGAAAATTTTAAAGTCAAATATTCTCCACAAAATTCGTTACATGATTAGATTTGAGTCACCTAAGTATAATATATTATTGGAAAAATTAGATTGAAATGACCAATAATTGTCATAATTATTAGTTACTTTAGGGATATATCACCAATATTTAGTTTTCCTATTGATTTAAAGTATATGTAACGATCCTCAACATATTCCACAAGGTAAAAAATTGTTCAATTTTGATTTGTAATATTCCATGGTGATTAATGAACTTCCTATTATTATTGAGATTTGTCAATATTTTATATAAAAAATTATGATTAAAAAAAATTGCTAATATTAATCATATTTAGAATAAAAATTTGAGATATTTGCCAATAGAAATAATTTTGTTTTTTCAAAATAATAAAACATTTGCCAATATTTTATATCTTTTTTTTGGAGGTGATTTTCTTAAAGTTTACCCTAATTGGTATCAAAATATATTTACTTAGAAGAGGCTTAACAATTTGAGTAAGATCCCTATGGATATGAAACATTTACAAAAGAACCTAGAAAAAGCTCTTGAGTAGATTAACATTTTCACTGAAGAAAGAGATAACCTGAAAGAAAGATATGAAGATACAAAAGACTAAATTGGTAAGATGAAAGACAAAATTGATCATCTCAAATCTAGAAAGGAACCTAAGGATCATATTAAGGATAGTGATAAAGTTTCAAGATTGAAGAAATAAAATGAGATCCTAAAATGTAAGGATTAAGCATAGACAAAAATAATAATTACATGCAAATATAACCAATATTAGAAAATAGAAAATCACACATAAGAAAACAAAGGCACCAAGATTTAATTTGGTTCACCCAATCCCTGGGCTATGTCCACCAAACAACGAGTCCATTATTATTATTATCTACAACCTAATTAAAATCCATAACCCCTTACAACTCAATACTATTGCAAGAAGCAATGATCACATCAAACCTTATGAAATCCCTAACCCAAACCCATTTTATACAAGTATTATATACAATACTTCCTTGATTAGTGACCACAAAATAATAATCTTCTACTTGGGGACTGATTAGGCTCCACATTAGACAGCAATCTCCCACTTGGAGACTAATCCTGTAGCAATGCCACTATCTTTTTTGGAGACAACAAGATCTATTTAGTTGATAAAACCAAATGAAGCTGAAGAGGAGTTTAGATTTTTCCTTTTCACTACCTTTTTTAACATATCTAGTGGATTATCACTTGTATGTATCTTTTTCAACTTTATTTGTTCATCATCCAAAATTGACCAAATGAAATGGTACTAGTGTTTTGTGTTTGAATGCAAACTAGAATTCTTTGTAAGATGAATGACACTCTAGCTACCTACGAGCAAATATTTATCCCTCCACGAGTGTCCCAATCATTCTAGAAAGAACATGAGCCATAGTTAATGGGGTAAGATAATGTGGAGCCCATGTGTCCACCCACTCACTCGACCACAGTCATCCCAATCATACTGAAAATAACTATGAAAAATCAAGCTAGTTGTCATGTCCAAATGGTCCATGTACTAGAATCAGAGCTCCAGAATGAACACATTTGATACGAGTATCTCACTGTAGCACAATATGATCTATCACCTATGGACCCTTCCTCAACCAACAAAAAGAACCTGTGTACTACTGAATCAAGAGTCCCCCCCTGTGATAATGTTGAACTATACCAATCAACAATGCTATGAGCATCAAGAAGCTTTGCTCCTGAAATCTTCAATTCCTCCTTAACTAGAGCTCTCTTTACACATGCTTGTGCTGCATCATGTTCCCCTTTCCCATGGCCAAACTCAAAAAAACTCCAAATATGAGGCACCCCCATCTCTACGTGCATCCTACACAACTAATAAAACATGTGAACATTCTTGAATTGATCTGTGCAATTATCTTACCAAATGATATGTCTATCCATAGCAATTGCATACTCCTATAAGAAATCAAAATAATTCTCAAAATAGTGTTGCACAAACTCGTGAGAGTGAGATCTATTATCACTCATATAAAAATGGTACTCTCTAATAATCTTTTTATTATCTTTCACACTATCAAGGGCATGTCTATATGTTATGTGGACAAAAATAACAATATGAATGGAGTTGTAATACTGAGATTGTGTCTCATTTTGAGGCAATAATGTGTAGTTCTCAACAAAGTCAACAACTAATATAATAGTGCTAATGAGAAAGTCTCCTTATACATTCTAAATTGTTGATCCAACCACTGAGACTTGTGACTATGTCTTGCATACTTGTAGAAAAAATTTGTCTTGAAATCTGAAATAAAAATAGCCACACTGATTTCTTTTACAACCAATTCACATCTAGAGCCCTCACCCTGACTCTTCAATGTGTATTTTGCCATTTCATATACCATTTTTTTCTTTCTATTGTCTTCCCAAGATCTTGTTTGCACCCCTCATGAAAACATGTGTCAAATTTGGATAAGCCACCACATTCTGAACACTTCTCATTTAAGAAAGCTTTTCTATAAAAAGAAACAACCATCAACTCTATGACATAAAAATTGATCTAGCAAGTATCTTGATGATTTTGGAAGACCACTAACACCACAATTCTCCAACATTTCATTACTATTCAAAGTATAATGGATGGAGCGTAATAGTTCATGATGCATAGAAAACTCGACATGATATTTGCAACAACATGTATTTCAAATTTTAAGTGGCACACAATAAAATGGCTTCAAAGATTCAAAAGCCCTTTGCGATATATGTAATCTTGGATGACTCTCTCCAAATTGTTTGAATAACATAGTTTGACTTACCTCCAAATAATGTTTAGGATGTGGCATGCAGTCTCTGATGCTAGTTCTCAACTTTAACATATCTTTAGCATTGGCTTATAATCTTGAGCTAGAGTGCCAAAATTGTGTAATTTCTTCCTTCACACCATCAGATAGCTTCTTATCAAAATGTGGAAGTCTCCCACCAAAATTCCATGTTTTATTTTCAAGAGGATCATCAATTATCTCTCATCTACTAAGTGCTCTTCTCAAAGTAATATGATTTAGGTTCAATTCAATACAAGTTTATCTCATATATCTACCCTTTCTCAAATGATGACTTACCAAAGAGGTTGTAATAACCCTTCGAGTAGTTCTCTTATCCTTCTCTCAACTATTTTTTCCAATACAATTAAGAGCACTAAAAAGATTCTTCACAATAATGGCATTTCTTTCCAATTTTTTATTGACATGAATCTTCAATTTGGAAAGCATAGGTCTCATCTTTTGCATCTTTAATAAGTGCATAAAAAGTTAACATTGCTCCAACACTGTCTTGTTGTTGAAAAACATCTTATATAGTCTTGAAGCCCATAATCGAATAGTTCTTTTTGATTTTTTCCCTTCTAAATTGGTAATAATCATTTCATCAATTTTAATTATCCATTTTAGTGTTCTAGAACCTTCATGTCAATTATAATTAGGAGATATGTAATGTTCTTGTGCATTGTCATTTTTGACATGGTCAATCATGCAATTTACATTATGAAAGTTAGCATTTCATTTTCCAAATTTTCAAACTCGACATTATCATTATCAATTGGTACATTTTTATTCCCTAACTACAAATATTCATTATCCGACTTTATGATTTCAGCTTTGATCAATACATCATCGTCTTGACTCACATTTAACATACCTTGTCTCTTGCTTTGGTGATTTACCTTGTCCCTTTCCCTATATGCTGCAATGTATTCATTCAATACCTTCCTTTTGCATTTAGCCTTTCAACAACTACTGCTCTCCATTCAAAAAACAATCTCAAACACCTAATTATACATTATAGAACCTTTTTTGATTGTATGGGCACCAAAAAATTAATTTTCTCCAAATCTGTGAAAATGAACTGCAAAAAATGTGATTGTCGGGTTTGTAGTGATAGGGAATATGTTGGAAAAAGCATGCCAGTATTTTGTACCTTTATCCCATATCGGTTACCCAAAATGGATGCACAAATTTTGGAGGGAAGTCAAAATTTGGAAAGTGTGGGCAATGTGGAGAAATTTGATTTTATATATGATTATTGTTATATATGATTATTATTATTAAATATAATATAGTGATATATATTATTATTGTTATTATTCTTATTATGACTGATAAATATAATATATATTAATATATATGATTATTATATTATATTATTATGATTTTTACTATTATTATTATATATAATATAGTAACATATATTATTATTGTTATTATTATTATGACCTATAAATATAATATATTAATATATATATATATATATGATTATTATGATTTTTACTATAATTATTAAATATAATATAGTAATATATATATTATTATTGTTATTATTATTATGAGCTATAAATATTATATATATATATATATATATATATATATATATATATATGATTATTATATTATATTATTATGATTATTATTATTGTTATTACAATATATATCCCTAGGGGCCCTAGGACCCTTAGAGACCCATTTGGTTGGTTCCAATTCATCGAAAGGGGTCATACGTTAACCTATGACCCCTTTCAATGCATTTCATGACAAGATATGTCCCTAGGGTCCTTAAGACCCCTAGGAACCCATTTGGTTGGTTCAAAACCTATGACCCCTTTTGACGCATTTCATGACAACATAGGTCCCTAGGGACCCTACGACCCCTAGGGACCCATTTGATTGGTTCCAATGCATTGAAAGAGGTCATAAGTTAACCTATGACCCCTTTCAACACATTTCATGACAACATATGCCCCTAGGGGCCCTACGACCCCTAGGGACCCATTTGGATGGTTCAAATGTGTGGAAAGGGGTCATACATTAACCTATGACCCCTTTCGACATATTTCATGACAACATATGTCCCTAGGGCCCCTAGGACCCCTAGGGACCGATTTGGTTGGTTCTAATGTGTCAAAAGGAGTCATAGGTTAACCTACGACAAATTTTGATGCATTTCATGATAACATAGGTCCCTAGGGGCTCTATGACCCCTAGGGACCCATTTGGTTGGTTTGAATGTGATAAAAGGTGTCATAGGTTAACCTATGACCCCTTTCAATGCATTTCATGACAACATATGTCCCTAGGGTCCCTACAACCCCTAAGGACCCATTTGGTTGGTTCAAATGCATGAAAGGGGTCTTAGGTTAACCTATGACCCCTTTCAACACATTTCATGACAAAATATATCCCTAGGGGCCCTACAACCCCTAGGGACCCATTTGGATGGTTTGAATGCATCGAAAGATTTTGATGCATTTCATGACAACATATGTCCCTAGGGGCCCTAGGACAACTAGGGACCCATTTGATTTGCACATTTCATGACAACATACATCTCTAGGGGCCCTAGGACAACTAGGGACCCATTTTGTTGGTTCTAATGCATCGAAAGGGGCCATAGATTAACCTAGACCCCTTTTGATGCATTTCATGACAACATATGTCTCTAGGGGCCCTACGACCCCTAGAGGCCCATTTGGATGGTTCCAATGCATTGAAAGGGGTCATAGGTTAACCTAAGACCCCTTTCGATCCATTTCATCACAACATATTTCCCTAGGGACCCATTTGGTTGGTTCCAATGCATCAAAAGGGGTCATAGGTTAACCTATGACCCCTTTCGATGCATTTCATGACAACATATGTCTCTAGGGGCCCTATGACCCCTACAAGCCCATTTGGTTGGTTTGAATGCATCGAAAGGGGTCATAGATTAGGTCATAGGTTAACCTATGACCCCTTTCAATGCATTTCATGACAACATATGTCCCTAGGGGCCCTACGACCCTTATGAACTCATTTGGTTGGTTTGAATGTGTTGAAAGGGGTCATAGGTTAACTTATGACCCCTTTTGATGCATTTCATGACAACATATGTCCCTAGGTGCCCTACGACCCCTAGGGACCCATTTGGTTGGTTTGAATGCAATAAAAAGAGTCATAGGTTAACCTATAATCCCTTTTGATACATTTCATGATAACATATGTCCCTAGGGACCCATTTGGTTGGTTTGAATGTGTTGAAAGGGGTCATAGGTTAACCTATGACCCCTTTCAATGCATTTTATGACAACATATGTCCCTAGGAGCCCTACGATCCCTAAGGACCAATTTGGATGGTTCGAATGCATCAAAAGGGGTCATAGGTTAACCTATGACCAATTTTCATGCATTTCCTAACAACATATGTCTCTAGGGGCCCTAGGACCCCTAGGGACCCATTTGGTTGGTTCGAATGTGTCGAAAGGGTTCATAGGCTAACCTATGACCCCTTTCAATGCATTTCATGACAACACATGTCTCTAGGCACCCTACAACACCTAGGGACCCATTTGGTTGGTTCCAATGTGTCGAAAGACATCATAGGTTAGCTCATGACCCCTTTCAATGCATTTCATGACAAGATATGTCCCTAGGGGACCTACGACCCCTAGGGACCCATTTGGATGGTTTGAATGCGTTGAAATGGGTCATAGGTTAACCTATGACCCCTTTCGATACATTTCATGACAAAATATGTCCCTATGGGCCCTAGGACCCCTAGGGACCCACTTGGTTGGTTCAAATGCAATAAAAGGGGTCATAGGTTAACTTATGACCCCTTTTGACGCATTTCATGACAACATATGTCCCTATGGGCCCTATGACCCCTAGGGACCCATTTGGTTGGTTTGAATGCATCAAAAGGGGTCATTGGTTAGCCTATGACCCCTTTTGATGCATTTCATGACAACATATGTCCCTACGGGCCCTATGATCACTAGGGATTCATTTGGTTCATTTCAATGCGTGGAAAGGGGTCATAGGCTTCCGATGTATTTCATGACAACATATGTCCCTAGGGGCCCTAGGATCCCTAGGGACCCATTTGGTTGGTTCCAATGTGTCGAAAGGGGTCATAGGGCCTTTTAATGCATTTCACGACAACATATGTCCCTAAGGGCTCTACGATCCCTAGGAACCCATTTGGTTGGTTCCAATGCATCGAAAGGGGTCATAGGGTAACCTAACCTATGACCCCTTTGACTCATTTCATGACAACATATGTCCCTAGGGGCCCTATGACCCATAGGGACCCATTTGGATTGTTTCAATGCATCGAAAGGTTTGACGCATTCCATGACAACATATGTCCCTAGGGGCCCTAGGACCCCTAGGGACCCATTTGGTTGGTTCTAATGCATCAAAAAGGGTTAGAAGTCAACCTATGACCCCTTTCAATGTGTTTCATGACAACATATGTCATTAGGCACCCTACAACCCCTAGGGACCCATTTGGTTGGTTCTAGTACATCGACCCCTTTCGACACATTTCATAACAACATATGTCCCTAGGGACCCTATGACCCTTAGGGACCCATTTGGATGGTTAACTTGTGACCTCTTTCGATGCATTTCATGACAACATATGTCCCTAGGGGCCTTGGGACCCCTAGGGACCCATTTGGTTGGTTCCAATGCGTCGAAAGGGGTCATAGGTTAACCTATGACCCCTTCAATGTATTTCATGACAACAAATGTCCCTAGGGGCCCATTTGGTTGGTTCAAATGTATCGAAAGGGGTCATAGGTTAAGCTATGACCTCTTTTGATGCATTTCATGACAACATATGTCTCTAGGGGCCCTACAACCCATAGGGACCCATTTGGTTGGTTTAAATGCATCAAAAGGGGTCACAGGTTAACCTATGACCCCTTTCGATGCATTTTCTGACAACATATGTCCCTAGGGGCCTGCATCAAAAGGGGTCATAGGTTAACGTATTTCATGACAACATATGTCCCTAGGGGCCCTAGGACCCCTAGGGACCCATTTGGTTGGTTTGAATGTGTGAAAAGGGGTCATAGGTTAACTTGTGACCCCTTTCGACGCATTTCATGACAACATACGTCCCTAGGGGCCTTAGGACCCCTAGGGACCCATTTGGTTGGTTCTAATGTGTTGAAAGGGGTCATAGGTTAACCTATGACTCCTTTTGACACATTTCATGACAACATATGTCCCTAGGGACCCATTTGGTTGGTTCCAATGTGTTGAGAGGGGTCATAGGTTAACTTGTGACCCCTTTCGACACATTTCATGATAACATATGTCCCTAGGGGCCCTAACACCCCTAGGGACCCATTTGTTTGGTTCCAATGCATCAAATGGGGTCATAGGTTTGATGCATTTTCATGACAACATATGTCTCTAGGGGCCTTAGGATCCCTAAAGACCCATTTGGTTGGTTCCAATACGATAAAAGGGGTTCCTTTCGATGCATTTCATGAAAACATATGTCCCTAGGGGCCCTAGGACCCCTAGGGACCCATTTGGTTGGTTCTAATTTGTCGAAAGGGGTCATAGGTTAACCTATGACCCCTTTTGACACATTTCATGACAACATATGTCCCTAAGTGCCCTACGACCCCTAGGGACCCATTTGGTTAGTTTCAATGTGTCAAAAGGGGTCATATGTTAACCTATGATCCCTTTCGACACATTTCATGACAACATATGTCCCTAAGGGCCCTACGACCTCTAGGGACCCATTTTTTTAGTTTCAATGTGTCAAAAGGGGTCATAGGTTAACCTATGACCCCTTTCAACACATTTCATGACAACATATGTCTTTAGGGACCCTATGATCCCTAGGGACCCATTTGGTTGGTTCAAATGTGTCAAAAGGGATAATAGGTTAGGTCATAGGTTAATCTATGATCCCTTTCAATGTATTTCATGACAATATTATATTTAATAATAATATAATACTATATATTTTATATAATAATACTATATTACTAGATTATATAACATTAATAATAATCATATATATTACTATATTATATTTAATAATAATAACCATATATATTACTATATATAATAATAATAATCATATTAAATTACTATATATATTTAATAATAATAATAATTATCATATATATTACTGTATTATATTTAATTATAATAATAATTATATATATATTACTATATTATATTTAATAATAATAATCATAATCATATGTAATAATAATAATGTCCACACTTCCCAAATTTTTGTTTCCCTCCAATATGGGTTATTTCCCTCCAAAATTTCCAATTTGGGTGGTTTTCCTCCAAAATTTCAAAAATTGGAAAATTTGGGGAAGAATTTTGGCCACCACTTTTTGGGTACCTGATTAGGCTTGGTATTTACCAAACCTATTTGGTCAACTGAAAAAATGTATTTGAGTAAGGTTTCAGTGACATTCAGACTTCGAGTAGCCATTTGACAATTTTATTTTCATCAAAATTCAATAAAACGAAAAAGGTTTTTTTTTTAACACTCTCAAGATTCCATCAATATAATTGCTATCAAATTCTAAGTTTGATAAGTATTTATTAGTTATTTTTTAATGAAGATGATTGTAAAGTGCTGATTGACATACTAATTGAAAAATAGCTATAACTTTCAAATGGTATAACATTTTTGAAATCCAAAAGTTGCATCACATTCTATGCTTCACCTAGTATAAGGAAAAAAAATTAATTATTTTGGTAAAATTTTCAATTAGTTAAGTTTTTTATTCTAGAAAAGTTATAGTAGAAAATTCATATTTAATTATTTATTTGGAATAAAAATACCCAAAAATATGTGTCACATCCGGGCATGAGTCCACTTTATATATATATATATATATATATATATATATATATATAATTATAAAAAAAAAATTATCATTTGATTTTGATTAAGGTGGTTAGACATACACCTACTTTTTATTTTCACCCTGAAATTTTTGTAGTACTGCATTAAAATCCAAACTTTTAACCAATCAAATATTTTTTTCTCTAGATAAGACCTAGTAGTTTAGAAACTACATTCAATTTCCTATCTTATAACTTTTTGATATAAAGTATAGAACCACTTTAAAATTATGTATCAAGTTGACATAACCTTGATTTGCTAGTTTTTCATTGCCACTTAAGGCCATAGTTTGGTTGACCATGATCCTGCACACACCCTTCTCTTCTTTCTCTCTCTAATCCATTCCGCCCACTTGTCCATCATTTTGATGATTCCATGCATCAAGAATTTCATTGTGTCAACTACAAGACCTTCAGATAGAGTTGACACAAAGGGGGTCTTCTTGACTTGCTCATAGGTTGAGAGATGCATGTAGGAGACATCATCTACATGATCATAAACACCAAAAAATTATTATACTATTTAATTTCATTTATTGTTAGCTTGGACAATTACCTCTATTTTCTCTAGTATTCATCATTACATTTGGCCCAATAATCTTCAATATCTAGGACATGTTTGTAAGTGTATCCAAGCTTCAAATTATCTTTCACAAAGTTTATTGGGTAATATTGAGGCCTTATTACCTCATAATCAATCAGTTTAATCTTTCTCTCAAATCTTTTGACTAGATTCCAGGCACTAGATTTGGAAGCACAGGAGTAAGGTCCTACCACTATTGAGAAGGAAATCTTGAGTATCTTTTTCACATTGGAACACAAGGTTTTCACCTCCAGTATTTATCTACATAGTTCAACAAGAAAACCTTGTCTTTGGGATATCTGGGAAACAATATCTAAATTGACTCACAGTTGATATAGCCTCAGGTGAAAACCTTCGCTTAGGGCAACCTTGCAATTCTTGACACAATCTCAATGTAGAGGCATCATTAACCTTTACATTTTTTACAAAGATCCTCTATAGTTGTAGGTGGGGATAGAACTCATGCACCCTCGTGTTCTCATCATCATCTTCAATACTAGGAAGACTCAACCATAGATGATGTGTGGCTAAAGCATAAATTAGATATGATGACATGAAAAATTGCTTGAATGCTTTCACTTAATTTATCTAGGAGGCCACCTCTTCACATTTGATTTGTGCCCAGACAATTTGCAGTCCCTCGAGACATATGGCATGTGCCAAATAGAAGTGATGTTTGACGAAATCTAAGATCTCCTCCCTTCCTTTCAATCTTAGCAATAATCCTAAGATGTCCACAATCTCTCTTTTTAAATTGGTTCCAAAAAGAGTCCTTGGCATTTTACTCTTTTTGGAACAAGTTGTCTAGAACCAAGTTCTTTGCATGTCATCTCTTCTCAAAGTCTTCCTTTTATTGAGCATCGATGCAGAGGATGAGAAGTCAATGTCACATTATTCTTCTTTCTCTGGGATGCTAAATGCAAATTGCATCAAGGCTTTACTTATAGAAAGCAAAATGGACTGATCGGTTAGCAATATTTTCTTTGTGTTCGGGTTGTATCATTTGATACATTCCTTCACTAGCTCTGGTGCTTATAAGGCCATGGGAAACTCGACAGCTTCAACTAATCCACTTTCCTTCAATTTTTGGGTTGTTGGGTGAATAGGCCGAGAATTGAGCCTTTTGTGCAAATCGCCTAAATCATAAAATTTGAATGAGGTATTTGAAAAGTTTTTCAATTCACTTTCCAAACCAATTAGACGATCATACCATGCTACTTTGATTTCCATTAGCTTATACTTTCATAAAAGGGATAAACTATTTGATAGAATAGTTGTTAAAATAATGAAGAACTATAGTTGGGAGAAATCCAATTATATATGTGGGAATTCGAATGTTGAGGCCACACGAATGAAATAAATCACAACTAACAGCCGTAATGGTAGGATTTGTAATAAATTTGATTGTTAATGACTATTTAATACTTTCCACTTTCACCCATATGATGATTCATAAATCTAACGATCATATCATTCACTTAAATCTTATGTAGTAGCAAGATTAGCCACTGATCAAATTAGTTGAATTTCGTTTAATGGAAACTCCCCTTTTCACTTTGAAATCCAAAACAAGGGTTCATACCACAACTTCTTATGTGCAAGGGAGGAAACACAGACTTATTTTTTTGCAAGCTTGCCTTTTCCTTTGATTTGGGATTTTAGTGTGAGAAAGACTCCTTCGGCACCTTGGCCACTTATTTCCTTCTTTTTCGCACAAGACTTTCTCCTATTTCTTCAACTTTAGCTCGGAGAAGCCGTGGAAAGAATTTTCCGCTGTGAACACTTTATTTTCCTTTTATCAAGGCACGTCTTTGCAACTGACTTCATCAGAAACATCTTTCTAGCATCTTTGTAGAATATCTTTATATTTCACTTAGAATATCTTTTATGCCACTTTTCTTTATATATCCTCAAGATAAATTGCTGACCATGGATTTATCATCCAGTAATGCACATCAAGGGCCTGGATTGACTTCTTTATAACATAGCTTATTCATTTTAAAATTGCAGCCTTTGATCTGATCAAGCCATGATCTTAATCTTTAGAAATATACTAGAAGTTGTTCACTCCCAAAGTTTGAGTAATTAAAAACATCAAGTTCTATTTCGCTACACAGATTTGAATTCTGACTTTGGAACTTCAATTTGAGAGTTTCTTAGCTTTATATCTTTGTTTTTCTTGGTCTTTCCATCATGAATCAATTGGACGTATATCTGCAAATGCCATTGTTGTTCTGTTCGAGTTGAACTCTTGCTTAATTGAGTTCGCTAAATACTGATAGCTTGTGGAATGAGCTGAAATTCGTAGGAAACACTTAGCTTTATATCTTAGTGAGAATCCCACATGGAGGTGTAAGGGGAAGTGGAGCAAGGAAAACCCAATGATACAAAAGGAAAGCTTTAGGACATTTGATGAGAAGAGAGCCATGTAGGGGCTACCTAGACAAAAAATTGAACATAATTGCAATGAAAAGACATCAAGCTAGAAAGTCAAAAGGGATGGACTGAAAGTCTAGCAACAATGTGATTAGCCATCGCAGTCCCTTCCTTCATTTTGAGCTTGTAGAGCTTCTTTATAATGAAAATCTTATTTGCAGCTAATATTGTTTCAGATAGGACATCCAGAGCTTTTCCCAAACCTCCTTTGTTGTATTTTCATTTAATACATTGAATAAAATATTTTTAGATAGTGAGAGAAGGATTCTAGTCTTCTCCTTTTCATTAAGAGTTTCCCAAACTTCCTCTTTCACTGAAGCACACTTTTTCAGTTTTCCCCCAAGTGCAAGGTCATGCTTAATCAGCAACGATTGCTTATGTACTTTCGACAAACTAAAATTTTGTCTTAATAATTTCTGCACTTTCAATTCTTCTATGACTCCGGAATTTTTAACCACCAAAATTGCCCTCCACAGTTATGCCAAGTTCTGATACCAATTGTGAAGATATGCTAAAAGTACAAAGTAAAACAAATGCAAAACAACACAAAAAAATGAACACAACACAGGTATTTTTCATGGTTCACTACAATTTGTGGCTATGTCCACACTGATTAGGGGAATCTCTTTATTAACATAAATATGATTTTAATATCAGCTGTAGCTTCAGCTTGTCAAAATACAATATCTGAAATGAACTTCCGAAACATATATTTTTAGAGACTCATAAGATTTGAAAAGTCATAATCATTTAGAAGAAATATATAATAAAAACAATAATTAAATATGATAGCTGCTAGGCTTCACACATACACCTAACAAAACTATAATTTATAGTATTATGCATTCCAGCCTTCTGATTTTGGGGATACATGTCGTGTTGCCCTACACCATGGAGTTGGTTTTGATACAATTTGAGTTTTGTTTGTTGGTATCTCCTTTCGTATAAACATTGCATTGGTCAAATAGAAATTTTTATACATTCAATAAGACTCCAGTAAATGCATAGTTTGGAGAAAATGGAACGTTACCGCTCAGCAGTTTAATTGGTTAATTGAAGTGTTCCGTTGATCAAAAAACAGAGTAAATATGGAACCTTTGTGCAATGACAATTATAAGGGCCATCCTTTCTCCTATAACCATTGTTTTATTATTATTTAAGTAGCTGTTGTCAAGGTCTCTGGGCGTTGGAGGACTTCAATTCCAATTATTTATTCTTTCAATGCCAGTTTGCAATAAAACATTATATTGTTGATTTTGTTGATTCATTGTATGTTTGTAATTGTAGTTAAAGTAGCTTTTGGTATTTGAATCCTCCTCGTGGAAATGAATGTAATATACCTATGCATATGATTGCTCGCATTTTAGATTGCCTCTCAGCATTTTATATAAATATAATAATTATAATAGATTCTGTAATCCTGCTTGTTTCCATATTAAAGAAAAAAAATCCATGCTTGAATTTATTTTCATTCTAGACCGAATTCATCATTACTTCAATGTTTGAGATTCATCAAGTGATTCTTCATCTCCCATTTGTTGGAAGGCTTCCCCCAGGATAACATGTTATAACAAATTAAGCATCTGTTCTAGGTATAAACTAAAATTTTAGCTTCGAAGTAGACAGTGCATCAAATTGTATCCACAAATTATTTAGTTGCTTTCATCAACTAAAGCATTTGGGTACCAGAAAATTGATTTAGTTCCTTCTCTTTATTTCTTTTCTCTGTAGAATAACTCTTAAAAGAAAGACAACCAATGAACAGCAAAATAAGAGACCACATGTAAATCTACATGTTTCAATCCAAGTGACTTATCTGATTCAATCCAAGTGATTTCCCTGATTCAGTTGTACTCAATTGTCCATGTGTATCTGAATTACAATATTCCAAGTAGATTGCATAATACCAACAGGGAAAATGCCAATCCATATAGAAATTGGTATTGGGGGTTTTCAAGTCGTTGCATTTGTGCAGGCAAAGATGGAAATGCCTTAATTACTTTTCTGAGGACCTTCACAAACGCCTGTTATTTGCACACAAATCAATAATATGAGCACTTGATGCAGCCAGAATTTTGGTTGATTTATGTATAAAAATCACTAAATCCCATCTTGATGATTTCTATACACTCCTATAATCATATGATAAGATAAAATACCCCAACATTACTTACATAAGCGAGGATGTCCAGCTTTATTGGTAAGTCTGTAAAGACTTGAATGTCAGTGATTAAAAGCTTTCCATGATAGCTTTTACAATTGTGGAAGCTGCAGCCCCTGCCCAAATAAAACTTTTCCTTTTTCTGCTCTGTTCAATAGAAAAAATCAATTAATATGAAATTGTTCATAAATAAAATAACAATATAAATTAGGCAAGAGTCTATCACATAATAATGGTAATCTGTAAGGTGGGAGGTTTTAGATTTGAGTTTATTCTAACTTAACGCATAAAACTATATTAACTACAATAAATAATAATAATTAATCTAGACTTCTGCAGATCAAAACATCAAATGTTAAATTAAACCTATGTAAACTTATTTACAAAACCTTCAATAACTGTAGCCATTACATACTACTCTTCAGAATGTATTAGAATATTTATACACTAATAAGGGAGCTCCATATTAATCAGTGCAGATCTATTTTTATACGTTGTCTTAGAATGCTATGGTGAAAATAATAAATAGAAATTTTATAAATGCTCTTATGAAAGTAGCCTTTCAATACCCAACAAGGTAAAGCAATAAGACTGTTACTGACCGAAATGCCACATTTGTCCTACTTTATGGGGCATTCCTTCAATGGTCTCATCAATCACGAATTGCATTTGGGAGTCTATAGAATCCATCAAATCCCTTAGAAACATCATAACTTTCTGAATGAGAGAGAGAACAAGAAAATCAGCACTAGGTCAAAGAAACAGGCATATTCACAATTCAGAAGACATCATCAATATTACTCACATATTTGCCTTTAAAAGGCTGAAAGAAGAACATACAATGCAAGGTGCAGTCATCTGCTAAAAGGTTTGACAACAATGTAACATCTTTTCTGTTAATGGCAGCATAAAACCTATCAACAATGGCCGCAGCTGAGGGCGCTTCATCTTCTATGGATTGGGGGGTGGAGCTCCCTACACCCTTCACAGGGGGTGACAATATCTTGTGGAAATTATTGCTTCTTAATGAACAAGTTTTGGGTGCATAAAAGCAATGGAGTTTATGAGTACTGAAACAACTTGAGGAATAGGAAGATGTTTTGGCTGTTGGATTTTCATGTTGGTATGATTTGAAGCTCAGATTTTGCTTGTTCTGAAAAATTGGGGAGGGGGACAACGAATTCAAAACAGAAAGAGATGTGGCTGCCATCTGTAAGAAATGTAGTTTCTTTACTCTTTGATAGCAGGAAATAGAGATTTATGCATGCAGGGAAGTTCTCCATGAAGGGGAAAAGCATCAAGTATGGATGTATAAAAGGATATTATCCCTGTCTGTGATACAATAACAAAGAAATGAAAGCAATTGATGCAAGCATGGAATATAGAAACTTTTGCTTTCTTTCAATTTCCAAGTTACACAGGATAGTCGCTAAAGATGTAAAGAGTACATTTTATTATTGGCGGAATATCTTAAAAACGGGTCCCATATTTCAAATATTTAGTTCCTAAGCGAACATACAAAGAACCTTTTCAATTTGTTCTTTAATTTCAAATGAGGTTTCAAGATAAATGAATTCCTTTCTTTACTGCATTTTGTTTTTAATCAACAATAATTCTGTAAAGTATTTTCTTTCTGTTTTGAACTCGTATATTTATATTCATTTTATTTAATTGAGTATTTATTTAAAAACAATGTCTTTAAATATGTATACAATACTTATTAACAATATTTTGGGCAAGATGTAATTTATTTTAATAATATTTATATATTCTTATATTATAATGGTCTTATATATTTAATCAGGCTAAGTACTATTGTGCCACTTTTTAATTTACCCATGTTAACTAGTTACTAAATGAGCTCTCATCTACCATTTAAAATTCATTTTATTTGATGTTTTTCTATGAATATCATGTTTCTTAAATAATACATGCCAATTTTAACTCTATAATTTCTATATATTAATTTTCTAACTTTCAATTTGATGAAATAATTGGAGTCTTATATGTCGATGTAGTATTGAATGGCTCTAATATCATTTTATAAAATCATTACACATAAGGACTAAAACTCTACATTATAATAATGTGATCAATAATTTGATCTTTCATATGTTTCTAGAACCATTGTAAATATGTTTGTGAAATTAAAAGCAACCTGAAAATGGGGGTTGATCTGGTAGAACAAAATGATGCAGAACAACTACAAGCAAAAGAGAATAAACTTAGCGTACCCCACTTTTCAATTCCAAAAACTCTCACATTAAAGTATCCCCAGATCTAGCAAACAAACTAAGAGCATAAAGTATCAAAATATTGTTGCCCTTATTTTGTCCATCCTTTAAGCATCATGCTTAGCATCTAGTCAATCCAAAAAACTCAAAAGATTGAGTCTAGATATGCCCTTAGGATGCTTTCTTCTTATCGGCCTCCTCTTTCTCTTCATTGCTTGGGATTTCAAAATTTCACTATTCTAGCTTGAACTCCTTTGACCCAACGTGCAAGATTTATATAAATCAAGTGCAAGATTTCAAAAATCTCTTCTTCCACAATCTTTGTAATTTTCATTTGCACCAAGAAAATCACAGAGGTAGAGCTAAAAATGTTATATCCAGCGGTTAAAATACCTTTCTCCTTATTCTTCATGTGGATGTAAAATCCATAATGTACTAGCCAACTTAAACCATCATTATAGGGAATGTAAATAATCCGCTCATAATATCTTAATGATCTAGCAATAATAATAAAGGCAACTTTTTCTGTAATCATCCCATACCACCAAAAAATGATGGCACTAAATCTGATTGTTACATTGATAAAGGTCATTTTTAAATTTAATGGGCCACTCTTCACTTGTGTGACATAGAAAATCCGAGCCCAACGATTAGATTTGAAATCAATAAAGATTGGAAAGCGGGTAATCACAATTCTCCATTCCACAATACACATTTTCATTCTTAGTGTGAATTTCATCTTACTCTAAGCATCAATATATGGTCATGGAAGATAGAGTGGAAGGCTATGTTCATTTGCCTAGCCTCGAGAGTAAATTGAAGAACTACATAGATAATTCCCTTAGATTCTTTGATCTTAGTGATTTGCAAAGAAGGTTGAATGCTCAACCTATCAACCCAATTACTTAGAAACTTAAATGAAGTGGATTGGTAGAGGTCACAGGGTTCTCGATAACAATCTAGGCACTAAAATTAATCCAAGAGTGTATTACACAATATGAGCTAAAGAATAAACAAATTAAAATGCCAGATAACTCCATCCTGCTCACTTTTGATAGGGATCTCATGCAGATTATCTTCAAAATGCCAGTAAGGGATGAGTTTTGCAATATTACTTTCAGCTCATTTGCTTTTATGTATAATGAGAAGAAAGGCTTGTGATAGGAAGATATCATGTGTACTTGGTTTCAAACCCCGAGAAGCAAGAAGAGTAAAGTTTCAAAGACTCTTTTTGGCACCAATATCAAAAGAGATATTATGGATATCTTGGTCCTACTACTAAGATTGAGAGGTGGAGATTCATTGAGCACCATTTCTTTCTGGTGCAAGCTATATGTGCAAAAGGGAAATACATAGACTGGGGCAAGATAATTACTAGTGAAATCACTAGTTGGATGAATTCAGCTTGAGGCTTTAGGTAGTTTTATATTTCTTCATATTTAATATATACTTTAGCAACTCATCACCTGTGGCCAGGCCTATCTCATGTTGAGGAATTTGATGAATCAATAAAATTCTATTACTTGCATCCCTATTTACAACTTGATAAAAGCTATGAGGAGTTTGTGAAGATTAACGATGCTTTCACAATAAGGTTGTGTAGAGACTTGCAAAGTTTCCTAGGGAGGAGGTTCTCCCTTGAAGCTATCTCCATGGTCACCCACTTTGGAAGTTGTTTCATCCAGTTCCTAGCCTTCTCATACCTCAAAATAGTCATCTTTGATGCCTTCCCATGGAGGTTGCCTAGGTACCCTAATGACATAATTGTGCTTGTTGAGCTTTGCAGGTAGATCTTGGAGGTGAATACCTTATGTGGAGCTATGATAAAGGATACAATCCCTTTCCTTGGTCAATGTTGGACTGTATTCATTTTCATCTAGGTCGGATGCAAATAATTTAATCAAATCCTTTGAAGACAATTATAAGATGCAAGATTATGAAGTTATACAACTCTATTTTGATCTAGTGGACTATATAAAGAATAATTTGCAGCTTGGTGCAAGCTTTAAGCATGTGCCAAACATTGAAGACTACTGAGCGAATTTCTATACACAAATTCAATTAAGGGAGAAATTATATGGTTGAAAAAATCAATCTATACAATATAAATATTAATGTGGATGACATTGAGGATGATGGTTCTGCTATAACTTCCTCCGTATATGAAAAGAAGATTAAAAGTACACCTATTATGTCTACTCCTACACAAGGCCCAACAGTTGACAATCTAGCAAAACTAATGGAGAAAATTTTGGAGAGAATTGGCAAAAGGGTAGAATAGACAAGGGTGAGGAGGAAGAGGGTTGATGCTACTAGTTCCTCTGTGGGTACGGCCCTAAGAGCATCCTAGTCATCATCCACTACAATCTAAACTACTACAACTACTACATCTACATCAATAGGTCCATCACTATCAATAGGTGGAGGAGGAGGTGATCAACCCCCAAAAAATAATGTGAAAACTATCTCTACATATTGAGGTGTATCCTTGTCAATTGTTGTCAATGTAGGAGATACGAAGACATACAAGGAGAAAGAAAAGGAAAAGGAGAAGGAGCAAGTTGTTGGGAAGGACCCTATGATTCTTCTGATTAATTTGGATGGTGATAGGAACCAACCAAAGGAGAATCCTCCAAATGATAGTCCTGCTGGTGGTGTTTAAGCATAGGACATACCACAGTTGCAACAAGGTAGCAACCAAGGCTATCCCCTATGCACTCTGTTACTAAAATTATGGTTTTTCCTTTTGCTAGTAGGAAGAAGGAAGCTCCTCTAGTTGTGAGGAATCTCTTTGATGCTTCAACATTAAAATCCTTATTAAATATCCTTACAACTAAGCCTTGGTTGGAGGATACAAATGAAAAGAAAAGGAAAAGAGTGGATGAGAGTGCACCTCCAAAGAATTTGATCACCCAAACTATTAAGTAGGAACCACCATTGTAGAGAGTGAAGATGTTGAGGAAATTAGGCACTCTTGGAAAATATGTGTATATTAGCCACATGGTGACGAATATTGCAAAGCCTTATAAGGATTGAGAGATTGAATATTTAGCTCCAAACAACTTCCAAGTGTAGATGCATGGCATAAGCCCTCTAAGGCAACAATACAATGGTCAAAATGTGGAAATAACAAATGTGTGAATTAAGAATTAGTTGGAGGAACTCAAATTGGAAAAGGTGACTCTTAAGGCCTCAAATAGGGAGCTAACACAATATATCAGACCTATGCTTGGGGTCCTTGGAGTCATCCCAACTAATAGTGCTACTTCAAGAACATTTGATCCAACTATAGAAGAAAACTATAATTGACTATTGAAGATCAAACAAGAGAGACATTTTGGTCAGGTTAGTCTTTCCTTGATTTATAGCATGAAAGACTAAGATCCTCCCCTAATAGAAAATCTTGGCAATTTGTGTATGGACACATTAAAGTTAAAAGATGTCATGTCTACACACTAGATCTTAATGCAAATAGAGTTAGAGAGGCTAATAGAGGATTTGACACTCTTACATGAAGTAATCAACATTAAGAGTGATGGTACCATCAATCATGGAATCCTAAAGATTGGAAAAGAGCCATTGCTTCATTGGAAGCAATTAGTGGAATTCAAAAAGGAGAGTTTGGAGAAATCCAAATAGTATCTAAAAAGCATCTATGAATCTGTGAAGCAAGCCATTGAAAAGATCTATGTGTACCTAAAGGACTTGTACACTGAATCACATGTGGCTCTGAATAGGTAGTTTGTGGACATCAAGTGCATGAAGACAAAGTTTCTAAGATTCATTTATGAAGCAATCAGTCTAGCCAAATATTAGAGTTTCAAGTTTGAAGAGTTTACTACTACAGATGACACATTGATGAAGGCATCAGAAATGTTATAGTCCCATATGGACATGGTGGTGGAGCTAATAGAGGATCATGATTAGTAGATTTTTAGAGACGACAATGTATATATTCCTAGTGTTAAGGAAATCAGAATATCACTTGATGCATTAAAGGCACATAAGGCCAAGTCATACCTCTAAAGAAAAATTGATGGAAGTTGAAGTGTTTTGTCTCCTTCCCTATGATTCTTCAATAGTCAAATTTTAATGGATGCATTTCTCTCTCTTTTGTCTCCTCTTAGAATTCTCCTCAAATGCATGTAAACTTTTGTAATAGTTAGAATCTAAAGGGCCTATATATGTAACTTTTTAAGTTAATTGAATGATCAACAAATTTTGATGTGAAATTGGTTGTTTAGTTAGATTAGAAGTTTTCATGTCTGTGCATGGAAATATAATACAATTGATAGTGAAGCTATTGAGAGGTTATAATTTGAGTGTTATTGTGGTCTTGGTAGTATGGGTAATCTGAGTGTTTCTCTCACTTTCAGTTCTATATCTTTTTCTCTTGTTTATTTTTGCATTGGTTAGATTATTCACATTCTCTCTTCTCTATTTTTGGAAATGGAATATAAGAAATGGTGGAATGTTAAGTTAGAGTAGTCTAAGTGTTATTGTAGCTTAATAGGTTGGGTAATTTGAGTGTTTCCATATCTTTGATTATATCTATATTTCTCATGGTTGTCAATTTCATCTATGTTAGTATATTTTTGCATATAGAGGCATTGCATGAAATAGATGAATATTAGAAGTTAAACTAGAAGCCATAAAATAGGTTTACATATATTCATGGTTATGGGTGTTGTAAGCTATCAAAATCATTTTATGCCTACATTAGTTGTGGTTATGGGTAACTTGGTAATTGCCTCTTCTCCTCTCTGGTTAAGAGCATACCCCAATTTAGAAACAAGATCTCATAAAAACTAAATTCATTGCAAATCTTTGCATAGGGGAGTGATACGCGTAAATTTAGAGGGTGGTGATAGGTTCAATAAATAAAACCATCTATTGATTACAATGTGTTTCTCAACCAAATTAGGCACTAAGAGTCAAGGTAAAGCCAAAATCTATAGAGGAATGAACTGTCAACAAAACTATTTTGGTTACTCTACTAGGGATAGTAAAAATAAGGGTCTCTGGTTGTTGAATTGTGAATACAAATAGTCATGAACTAAATAGTTACCTTGATGACGAAAAATGGTGCTTCCTAAGGAAGGCCTAATCCTAGTTCTATAGCCCAATCTTGGCATTCAAGATGAACATGAAGACATAGTTAGTCAGTTGAATACATTAGCCTAGAAGACAAGGAGAACTTTAGAAGAATATACAAGGCTAAGTTGTGTTTTAGAGTGTGGAAAAGGCATACTAGAGAACTCAGAGAGATTGCTTCAACAATAGAGAGTAAGGCAAGCTCAACTCCAAGCTCTAGTTGATCTTTTCAAAAAAGTAAGAAGTGAAGTCATCCTGGATTTGAAATATATTAGGAGTGTGAAAGGTCGTGGAAAAGTAGATTTTGTTTACAAAGAGTTCAAAAAGGCTAATTTCCTAATCTCGAAGGATGTCCAAAGAAGCAAAAAAGGGAATTCTAAGGTAGATCCCATATGGGAAGATTGTTGATCTCTAAGCCTTGTTGACTATTAGTGTCCATCACTTAGTCATTTTCTAGGCAATGTTGGTCAGTCATCATTGTGACTAAGCTATCTAGAGAAGGCCAAGCTACAAGAACTTGTTCATATATCACCACATGTCAAGCAAGTTAGAGGTTTTTGAGAACCCTAGTAGAGACTGAGCTAATATATATGCCGAGTAAAAAAATTGAGACCAAGTGATGTTAAGATAGCATATGTCGAGCCTATAGAAGCCAAGAGCCAACATGAATGTTAGTTATGATTGAGCATCAGAGCATTTAGTTGCCAACTAAACTAGTTTTGGAATATGTGTTTGTAATGGAACAAACACTTATGTAAACCATTTTGGCTGACTTCTATATGACATTTAAGGATTGCAGAGATAGCTAAGAAGTGAATTATACAATTTTTTTAGAAGGAATTAATCCCAAGAAAGGAAAATTAACCAATCAAAAAATTAGAAGGGTAAAATGGAAAATATATGATTATGGATCATTGATTATGATCTAGAACTTTCTATGATTATCTATTTCAAGAGGGATCTAACCATAAATCATTATGGAGGATAGAAGCGAGTATAAAGGCATGACCAATATAAGGATAGAACAAGGAAGACTAAGTTTGATAGAGAGATCAGATAGAGAAACTTAGTAGTGAAAGATAGAACATAGCAGATCATATAAGGAGATCTGTAAATAACTTTCAGAGAAAACCAAAGGATCAAATACTGAGACATTCTAACAAGTGTATCATTGAAAATTTCTTAAAAAAGTGGTTTTAACAGACATTGTTCAAATTTCCTAACAGAGTGTTTACTTTAATATGAGTTTAAATCCTTTAATCAAGGTAGATTTAATAGTCTTATATTGCTTTAACCAAGAAGACCCCTCATAGGGTAGATCATCAGAAGTGATCAAATTGTACCCCTAATAGGAGAATTATGTTTTTGTAGTAGTAAAGACTTATGGGTTTCATCCCCACCCTAGGTTTACATCTTGGAGGGTTTGTGGGTTAACAAAATCTTTGTATTGTGTGTTTATATTTTCTTGGATTTTATGCTTAAATATATTTCATTTCAGCATTACAATTTATGATTATATGGTATGAGATCTAAGATGTGATATGGATTAGGAGTGAGTGCAGTTAATCTATTTTATTATTTAACCAGTAAATTATTTATAGATCATGATTCACCCTTCCCACCCTCTCAGTATCTTGTTTCCCAATAAGCCTTCCAATAATTGGTATCAGAGTAGTATTCTCTTGAATGAAGTCTAACAACTTGAGAGTTAAGATCTTGGATATGGAGGCTTACAAAATGGGAAAGATCATTGAGAATTAGATGATTGAAATCCAAATCATATTGCAACAACTTGAAGTAGCAAAAGAAGAGTTAAGGAAATCCTTAAAGAAGAGGAAAGATATGACCATTCAGTAGAGTGACACTCTATATAAAAAAGTTGATACCTAATAATTTCTTAAAAGTGGAAATTACAGTGACATTGATGCAACAATAGATGATTTATTAGAGAAGAACAACATTCTGAATGAAGAAGTCATAGGACTAAAGAGAGAAAATGAAATTCAATTAGTAAGACTATGTGAAGTGGTTGAGCAAAAGAAGAAAGGTGAAGAAAAAATCATGGTTGAAGAAGAGAAAAGACAAATTGATAGTAGATTTGAAGAAAGGAAATTTGATGTGCAAAAGATTACAAATACTTAGCTGGATATGATGATTCAATTATTAAGTGCAAATCAAGAGTTGAATAGAAAGGATATAGAGATCAAAAATATGAGATCATAGAGTGACCAACTAAGTACTGAGTTGAGATCTAAGAAAGAACTTCTAGAAAGAATGAGTAAATCAAGTGAAGAAATAAGATACTTTGAAGAGCTGATGAGATCACCAAGGTCATGTAGTGATACTTTTGGTCTAGGACATATCAAGCACTCTTCATCTACTGAGGAAGGAGAGTCATCAAAGAGTCAAGAGCAAAGAAATGAAAAATGAAAAGGCAAACCTACATGCTATCATTGTGGCACAATGGAACACACAACAAACATTATGTAGAAGTAGGAAAGGTATGAAAAACCCTAAACCTAAGTTTACTAAAAATTATTTTAACTGCAAGAAGCAAGGATACCAAGCACATGAATGCATGCCAAAGACAAGTGATGCACCTACTACACCTAGATTTGAAGGAAATTTGTAAAATTTGTCAGAAATTATGGGCATAGAGCTCAAGAATATAGATCCAAAGAAAAATCCAATTGGACATTTTAAAGGAAAAAACATGTACATAAGCAAGGTAACTCTTACAATTGGGATTACAACACATGGTATAATTTTTCATTATTATTTAGAGTATGGACATGTTCCATAAAATTTCATTAAGACATATTTCTGAGGTAACTACAATAAATGGTTGAATAGAAACCTAGTTTGTTTTAGTTGTCTCAAGATTGGACATGTTAGTAAGAACTATAGGACCTGAGCACTAGAACCAAATAATGAAAACAAAAATGGAAAAGGTAAAGTTGATATGAAACAATCATGGAAAAAGATAGTAGAATTTGGAGGTAGTGGATCGAGTTGAGTTGGGTTCACCTAATCGAATGGACCAGCTGATCACACCACATCCAACTAAGCAAAGAAGGTATGCAAGGGACTATGTAGTTGAATGATATATTATACACCATTTCATAGCAAGAAAAGTGATTATAAGTCCATATTATCATGAATCAAGATGCATTAGGATAAATTTGAGAGAGGAATTGAGCAACAAAATCAATCACACTATCAAGTGTCAAGCATTAGTAATATTGTCTGTATTGACCAAGCATTGCAATATAGATTGAGAGCTTATATTGACCAAGCTAATGTACTGGCTGAACCAAATGGTATTGGTTGAGGAAGGTAATGGCGACTGAACATTTGAATGAAAAGAAGTACATACATAACATGTGAAGGTTGAGGCAATCGTTATACACCTACCAGAGTATATGACATTTATTGTAGACCTAAATGAATATATTGAAGGTAAATATCAAAAAATTTCAAGTTCATTTTCATTTACCAATCAATTATAGTGTATTCAAGAAATTTGAAGACAATCAAAGAGAATTTTGTGAAAGATCACGTGAATCATAACGTATAGTTGGCAAAATTTGAAGAATTCAATAATTAAGGTTTTAGTGCTAAGTTAAGTAGATTTTGAAGTTGTTGAATTATTTGAAAAATAATTTGCAAGCTTGAGAAACTTGTTTGTCAATAGTTTTCATGGTTGTAATGATAAAAAAAGTGATCTAACACAAATGATAAAAAAAGTGATCTAACACAAACATGAGATAAATATAGAAATTAGTGAAAGAGGAGAGAAGTAGAATAAATAATTCAAGTCCTTAGACATTTTTAACTCACCAATGGATACTGCACACACTTGAGAAATAGAGAAAGTGATAAGTCAAGATAGAGAAAATATGCACATGAAAAATCACTATTTCATTTTAAAGACCCTATTATAATACTTTGACCCAATCATGAATTATCTCTATCATCTTTTCTAATGGAAATTCATAAACTAATAAATATTATTTATTAATCAAGAATAAGTTAGGGAAGCTAAAGGGTCATTTATAATATTATTAATTTTGAAATAAGGAAAGAAGAGAGGGTTATTCTTTAAAAAAAATTAGGCTATGAGGAGAGGAAAATAATTTGTCATCTTATAGTTGTAACAATAAAAAAATTGGAAATATTGTTTATTTTTTCGCAACTTTATTTGAGTATAGGGATATAATGATCAATTTGTCATCTTTATTTATGTATTCAAAATAGGGAGAAATATATTTCCTAGATGTGTTAGTATGAACATACATTTTTTCATTTACTAAAATTGATCTTTTGGTCACTTTAATCACATTCCATTTACTCTTTTTCTCTATCTTGTTAAGTATATGTTTGCATTGCAAAATCTATATGTTTTAGGCATGTACATATGTAGAATGAAATTTTAAACTTCTCTTTGTTCCCATGTCATCAGAAGATTAAATAGATGGTCTATGATATTGTATATATTTTTCACTCATTTATAGAAATCCATAATAATTTCATCTTGATAGATGGATGTTAGTTTTCCTTTGTGTCTTTTGGTTGAAAACATAATCCATAAACATAAATAACTACATGATTATTTAAAAGCTATTAGTATTACTTATCTTTTCTGTGATGTTAAAATTTATATAGATAGTGGCAATAGTTTCTTTCTTAAAAAAAGACATTCTTTCTTGACAAGCTTACTAATGATGCACAAAAAAGAATAATCCAAAATATTAAAAGGTGGACTTTTTTTCTAGATATTATTCTTTGAAAACTCATTGATCATTGTTATGAAGAATTAAGAAGTATAGACCAAAATAAGCTATTGATAAAGTTTGTCTATCTCTTTTATGTGGATTAGTATTTCATTTCCAATAGAATAATTTACTTATAGTAATATAAATGTTATTTCAAAATATAGAAGGAAATGAAATAAATAAGACATAAGGGGTTATTTATACCATCAAGCCCAAAAAAATTGTGAAGTACAATGCTTTAATTTTATTAAGGATAAAAAACCTAGAAAACATTAATATTATATTGATGTTTAGATTTAAAATTACAAATATATCATTTAATGCCTTACCTCTAATTAAAACATGTAAATACATGTAACTATCTTAGTATTCTATAATATACATCAAATTATAATTTTCAATTATTTGACTATATTTATTTATTTATGGAACAAAAGGAATATTATTGTTATGGGGTGACTCACCTATTTTGACTAGTTTTTAATATAATTACATTAATTGATTGACTTTGTAAAATAAATATTCACGGAATATACTAAACAAAACTTTAATTTGAATATAGGTAGATTCATAAATATTTGGAATGAAGAAGAATCACTCTTATTGATCATCTTGGATCCCAATGGTAGAGGTGTTAGCTTCTATCACATTAGTGACACTAATGCACACAATTATGTAGAAAGTTGTATCTAATCCATGAAACATGCTTACTATTGTGGTTTCATTATGTATCAAGTTGAAATGATTGGAATAAAGAAATTCACTTTGAAAAGCTTTTGAAAGGAATTACATCCATTGGGGACCAAGATTTTCTTTAAATTTAATAGAAAGTCAATATAAAAGAAATTGAACAATGAAATCAATATAATTTAGTAGAGTTGGGTGGAAAATGTATTTAGTTTCATTTTCTTCTCTCTTTCGTAGATGTCTTTCGTCTCCTATATCTATGTCATACTTTTGAGTGATTGCAATAAATCACAACATTAATGGTTCAAGAAATAGTATTTCATCACTAGTTTCAAATTTTCTTAAATATTGTTCTAGATTAAGAGTTAAAACAAGTTTTTTAGAGGAAACCTAAAACCCCAAAAGCTTTTACATCAAAATAGTCCATAAATTTCCAATGGCCAATAGTAGTGTAAAACAACCAACACCCCCATAATAGAACCAACTAGATCAAAATAACCATCACCAAAATAGAATTGATCCTAACAAACTAAAATAGTAACTAGAGCAAAAAAAAATCTAGAAACCACCACATAGAAAAAACTTGCAGTAACAACATTATGTTGGTTTCATGACAAGCTCCTCCTTGATTTCCTTGATCTTGTTAATGGTCTCTTAGATGTCCTCCTTTCTTAGATCCTTACTCTTAGTTTTTATCTTCTTTGTTCTTTCTTCAATTATTTTTATACTCTAATTGGTTTCTTGAGTGTAGATTGAATCCTCTAAGTCCACAACCAGCAACTTCTAAAACTTTTGATCCACTTTGCCTTGCATCTTGTTCATAAATTCAATGGTAGCTTCTAAAATACCCTGACAACTTTTAATTATCCCATTCAGAGTATTACCAAAGTTCTCAATTCTTTTTATCAATTCTAGGACGAATTTATCCTTTTCAAAGGGCTGCATAGAATTATCTTTCTCCTTACAATCCTACATTTTTTAATCTTTGTTATTTCTAGTCTGCAACACAATAAATTATGTCTAAAACATTCTATGCTTCCATCTTCTATATTGAATGCAACATATTTCCTACAATAAATTCATTAAAAAAAAAAAAATCTAACCTATAAAAGATGCATGAAAATAATTGAAGAATATCAATTTTGCACTCCAATTGTCAAATATTAAATGGGAAAATAGATATTTTAATGCCATCTTTCAGCAACTCTTAGATGAATTATTAGTTGCACTATTTTAAAAAAGAATCTAAATAAATATTTTTATTTGACCACCATCAGCAAAGGAATAATTAAAAAATAATTTTTATGTATATACTTTGTGCCAGTTCTTGATGAGCACAATCTTTAATGAGGGGCACTAATATGTCATAAAGATAATTGATAAATTTATTGTACACATGTTAATAAATGCCCAATAAGGTACATGTCACCTAAATTGTTTCAAGATTACCATATAAAATCAAATGGCACTCTAATAATTACTATTATTTTATTCATTGCTAGTAAACTTTTTTAGTTTAGTCCATATGGTCACTTTTTCTATATAACAAGAATCTAAAGCTCATCATCTACTTGGATAGAAGTCTCATTACTATTGTTAGTGTGATTTTGCTGAGAGAGCCTAATGTGTGAATCTCCCTCTTATCTATAATTGCATTCTAAGAAAACAAGACACTACATGCAACAAAATTACCATAATCAACTTAAGCAAAGAAACTACTACCCAATAAAGAATAACCATCCCTCTTCAATAAAATAAAATAAAATAAAGATACTACGTAGTAATATATAATCTTCCTTGTTTTATCTATGGTTAATATTGAAAATGCCACTTTCCCAAAAATAAAGTGACTACCTCCCTTGTTTATAAATGGTTCAATAATTGAATAAAGAAAAGTTCACAAATACTTATATAAGATGTCATACATTCACGAATATCAAAATTTAATATAATTTCAAATTCTATAATTTTTACAATAACAAAAAATAAAGAATAAAGGATAATGATTGAAAGAGAAGAGAGATCTTGGTTTGAAGGAACTTGTTCCAAATGTGGAGAAGGACATAAAACTTTTGAATGTAGTAATTCTAGTAAGAAGATTGGAGGAAGCAATAGAAATACCTTGGCTTGTGAAGAGGTTTTTTAAACATGTAATGAACTTGATCATGGTGAGAACTTGATGAGAAGAAGAGTTTTGTGGAATGAAGAAGTTGATCAAGAACATATTTTGAGAAGAATTTTTTTTCAAGATAAGATATAAGATCTTTGGAAAATGTTGCAAAGTAATCATTGATAGGGGAAATTTTGATAATTTTTCATTTGAGGAGTTGGTTAACAAATTACAGTTGCAAATTTTGAGACATCCTAAACCATATCATGTTTTTCATATCCAAAATGAGCACAATTTACTTATAAGTGAATAATGCCTTGTGACATAGTGCAAGGCAGGAGAATTCCCAAAGGAGATGTCCTAGCCCCTAACAAATAACCACACAGTAGAAACACAATACAAGATATAAGACTTGATACCAAACACAACTCTTTATTCATAAAATAATTGATTACATGCAATGTGTCAAGTTGTAAGGCCTTCCTGGTGTAGACACCTAAAATTGTCCAAAACCCATTTCCTGACCAATTAGATAAATATTTATTATTTATTTAATTCCCCTACCTTAATTAAATAAATTTTACATTTATTTAATTATGTTTTCTTTTCCTTAATTTAAACAAACTAAGGTCTATTTAAAATCCTAGCCTTCCCACTTACATCCTAACCCATTCACTTTAATTAAGTACTTCGTTTACTTAATTAATCCTTTCCTAAATCCCCCTTGGAACTAAATATTACATTTAATCCTATTTGAGCACATGGTTCCTACCTTTAACCCTCACCTAACCCCACTATCCTAACTAACCCATCTTGCTAAACCTATCCACTTCCTTAATCATGCTTGCTTTGCATAATCACTTAGCTAATCACCTTTTAATCCTAAGTGTGTGCTCACACATGTGTGAGGAATCCTCACACATGTGTGAGAGATGTTCACACTTTCCTCATCCCTCATGTCTTCCATGATTCTTGCACACTTGTCCTCTTTCATGAGAGTCAAGGTGTCTCACACATGTGTGAGAAGCTAAGCTCCTCACACCTCTTGCACACTTGTCCTCTTGCATGAGAGTCAAGTTGTCTCACACATGTGTGAGAAGCCATGCTTCTCACACCTATCCCACTTGTCATGAACATGTCACCATCAAAGGTTGCTCACACATGTGTGAGCATATTGCCTCCTTTGAATTGGTCAAAACCCTAATCCACATGGAGTCTACTTGGCCTCCACCTCATGGACACCTCATTGATCTTGAGAGATCCTAGCCCTCCATCTTGCATTCAATCTCAGCCGTTCATTGCATCTAATTTTCTATAAAAGGAGAGCCCTCTCCTCATTTCATAAAGCACCATCTACCTCATTTTTATGCTACTGGATTTGTGAGCAACCACATCCCATAATGTGAAATCATTAACCACTTGGTGATTTGTGAGGAATTATGAGCAACCACATCCCATGAGCAAAGAAATCATCAACCACTTGGTGATTTGTGAAGTTTTCATAGTGCTATTTTGATTTCATGTTATGCTTATTTACATGTTTATCTTTCATATTTTGAGGTTTGCATAATCATGTAGGAATAGACATTAGTTTCTTAGTGTTATTTCCTTTATTACATTTTTATGCAATACACCTGGTTATGGCTAATTATAAAGCAAGTAATAGTTCTACAAGATCCTCAAGGTCTAACCCCAACCCTAGCTAGTCTAGATCTAAACTATGGTAGAAACCTCCAATGAAGATCTAAAATTGTACTCACAAGCCACCAAGAAATCTCCTTGTTTCCTAAGCCTCTACTACTAGCTCTTCTCAAAATTTACCCAAGATCTAGGTGTAAACTACCTCACATTCGACACTCTGTCAACACACTTAGGAAAACTTCACTCACTTAGCTACTCCATCTTCTCCATATTGGATCCCATATTAAATAATGACTCAATACTCCACATGACCCCCTACTTATACCCAACTAAGCCACAAGTCAGCCTAGCAAGTTACAAATTAAATAAACCTTTACATTAAATACATATTTAAGCCACAAGTTAGCTTGAAACAAACATTAAATACATATAACTAAATTATATACAAGGGTTGGCTCAAACTAGAAACTAATCACAAACAACTTGGTCAAAGAATGAACTGAGCATCACAAAATATCAGGCTCACTTGACACATGAAGAAACAATTGACCAACACTAGATAGCTCGATAGTAACTAGCACTCGACAATAACTGACACTTGGCAATAACTAGCATAAATAACAAAATAAATAGAATTTTAAAGCAACCCAGGATGCTCCTACATCAAACTCTAGAGGTACAAAGAAAATTGTGTCTCACACTTTGTTTCTTCATGAAAACCATACTTTCACTTTATCTTCAACCAAGGCTTTCCAATCCATAAAGCTAAGAAAATGACCACATCCATCAACCAATTCCTCCTCTACAAATCTTCAAACAACCAATCAACATATTTTCCCATAGGAACATATAAAACAACAATGTAACCCACAAAGAAAATTTGTAATTGATCACCACAATCCATCTTAGTGACAAGACAACCAAACTTCACATCCAAAACACTAATATGTAGATCCAAAAGAAAATCCACATCAGCATCACAAACAAATGCCAAAATCCCAACACCAACAATCTCATTTCTCACAATAAGATGCTCTACAATTTTCATGTCAAACACAACCAACTAATCATGAAAAAGTTCTCCATCCCAACATCAACAAGGTTAGGAATATCCTCAACAACAACCTCAATTTTCTCTATAGGTTTTACATCAAACTCAAACTGATCAATAAAACCAACTTCTATCTTGACCTTGTCATGCCCTTTTTCTCTCTCAAAAAAATATTTTAACAAGCTAGACAACTCTCTTCCAGATCAGTAGACTCCAACTCCAGTAGTATACAACCTTCTTCTTCAGCTTGTCAACTCTTTTAGAAAAAGTAGCATTCCATAAAAAAGTCCACCTAAGAAATCATCTCATTAATCCTCATCTCCACTATATTACAAATATTCACAATCATCCTAGGGTCCAATATTCTTGGAACCATCTTCCAAGATCTTCACAAACCCTCTACAAAAAATATTTCCCATGCATCTTGTGACAAACTTGAATTGTCTACAAGTTAGATCACAACCTACCACCTCACACAAAAAACCAGGAACAAATTAGAAGTCTAAGAACACAAATTTGCAACAAAAATCACACAAACTCTTTCTGATCATGCTCCAACAAGATCAACCTTTTATCTTCACAACCATCAATCCATCTATAAGTCCTGTTCAATTTCAAGTCAGAACCATGATCTTCCACCTCACAACCAAGAGATCTAGAATTCTAGAAAGAATAATTCACCACCAGATCAAGATCTTCTTAGATCAACTTCTCCCAACCCAAGGTCCTAGTGCAAACTTCCTCAACTTTAGTGATTTGTCTACACAATTAGGAACAACTATTCCCTAATACCACCTGACATGGTGCAAGGCAAGAGAATCCCCAAAGGAGATGCCCTAGCCCCTAGCAAATAACCACATAATGGAAAGACAATACAAAATATAAGATCTCATACCAAACACAACTCTTTATTCATAAAATAACTGATTACATGCAATGTGTCAAGCTGTAAGGCCTTTGGGTTATGACCAATTACAAAGCAAGTAATAGTTCCACAAGATCCAACCTAAACACTAGCTATTTAGATCCACACTCTGGTACAAACCTCCAAGGAAGGTACGAACTTGTACAATCAAGCCACCAAGCAATCTCCTTATTTCCTAAGCCTCCACTTTTAGGTCTTCTCAAACTTTATCCAAGGTCCAGGTGTAAATTACTTTACATTTGACACTCTATCTACACACTTAGGAAAAATTTTCTCACTCAGCTACTCCATCTTCTCCATGTTGGATCCCATACTGAATAATGGCCTAAGACTCCACAAGACCCCCTCCTTGTAACTAAGCCACAAGTTAGCCTAGCAAGTTATAATTAAATAAACCTTTACATTAAATATATATTTAAGCCACAAATCATCTTGCAACAACCATTAAATACATATAACCAAATTAAATGCAAAAGTCAGCTCAAACTAGAAAATGGTCATAGAAAAATCGGTTAGAGAAGGAACCGAGCATAAAAAATTATCAGGCTCACTCGACACATGAAGGAACACTTGACCAACACTCAACAACTCATCAGTCACTAGAAATTGATAGTAATTAGAACTCAACAGAAACTAACACTCAATAGTAACTAGTACTCACCAGTACTTGGCACTTCGCAGTAACTGGAACTACACAATAAGTAGTACTCGATAATAGTTGGAAAAAAGAAAAATTTAAGTAGGATTTAAGGCATCCCAAGATGCTCCTACATTACCTTGTTATATCCAAAATGAGAAATCAGCATGTTGAAGTCTTGTGTAATAATATGCCTATGGATTTTTTTCATATTCAATAGGGTAGAGCTTCACAGTATGATACACAAGATTGGAATGATGGTAGATTAAATCAATATACTATTAGTGCTGATGGAAAGAACCAAATTTTGTTACATTTGGTAGAAAAGTTTGATGATAATCACTATACTAGAGTAAGAGTATGTTTGGTTTTAGGAAAATAGTTTTCTAAAGATGTAAAGAAAAACAATATTTATTTTTCTTTGATTCCTAGAAAGAATAAGAAATAGGATGAATTAAAACATGCACCTGAGATTGAATCCTTGTTGGTTAAGTTTCATCACATCTTTTTTGATAATGTAGTTGATGGTTTACCTCCTACAAGAAGTATTAGTCACTATATGGGTTTGTCCTAATAAAGCACCACATATATCAAAAATTACTAACAATGTTGAATTCAATAAACAAGTGCAAGAATTACTAGAAAAGAGTTTGATTAGAGAGATTTTGAGTCCTTATGTAGTAACTATAGTGTTAATACCTAAAAAGAATGGTGAATGGAGAATGTGCACTAATTCTAGAGTTATTAAAAAAATCATAGTACAATATAGGTTTACCTTTCCTAGGATGGATGACATAAATGATTGTTTGAGTGGATCAAAGTATTTTACCAAAATTGATTTGACAAGTGGCTATCATCATATCAGAATAAGAGAAGGAGATAAATGGAAAATTATTTTTACGAGTAATAGAAGTTTGTATGAGTGGTTGATTATGCCTTTTGGTTTAGCTAATGCATCTAGTACTTTTATGAGGCTGATGAATAAATTCTAAAAGAAATTATTGAGCAAATTTGGGATCTTATATATTAATTACATTCTGATATTTACTAAGAATAAAGAATAACACCTTGAGAATATCAAACAAGTATTTAGACATTGAAGGAGGAGAGGTAAATGATTAACTTGAAGAAATGTTTGTTTATTTAGGAATAGATTGTGTATCTTTATTTTATTATTTTGGCTGATGGTTTGAAGATGGATCCTTAAAAAGTAAAAGTTGTTCTTAATTGGCCTAAACCTAAGAATGTTGGGGAAGTTAGATCATTTCATGAATTGGAAAGTTTCTATAGGAAGTTCGTCAGAATTTTAGTTCAGCTTAAAATGCTAAGAAAAAAATTATGAGAGGTGAAAAGCGAGATTTTAAGTGGACACATGGAGCACATAAAAGTATTGAAAAATTAAAATAGAGAGTAGCAAAATTTCCTACACTTTCTTTGCTTGATTTTAGCAAAGTTTTCAAGTTGATTGTGATGCTAGTGGAAATTCCATTTGAAATATTTTGAATCAAGAAGGAAGACCTATAACTTTCTTTAGTGAGAAGTTAAATCATGATATGAGAAAATATTTAGTTTATGATTAAGAATTCTATGCTATTGTTCAGGCTTTTAACAAATGAAGACATTACTTGATGACTTAAGATTTTGTATTGTACACTGACCATAATTATTTGTAGCATATGGGAACTCAAAATACATTGAATCTGAGACACGTGAAGTGGGTTGAATATTTGCAGAATATTTATTCACCATTTAATCATAAGCATGGATAGTCAAATAAAGTTGTTGATGCTTTGGGCTGAAGAATACATTTTTTGATAGGATGAGAGTTGAGGTATTGGTTTTGATGATTTGAATTACTTGTATGAAATTGATTCTAATTTTTTAGAAACTTATAAATCTTGTAAATATCATATGGTACGAGATAAGTGAACTAAGTATTTCATTCCAAAAGATATATTATTCAAAGGAATTTAGCTATGCATACCTAAAGGCTTTATGAGAAATAACATCATAAAGGAAAATAATAGTGGTGGACTTGAATGGAACTTTGGCATTGATAAAATAGTAAAGTTGATTTTAGACATGTATTATTGGCCTTAGATTTATAAGGATGTACTGAGGATGGAACTAGAAGTTGCAGAATTTATCAAATAATAAAAGGAGTTAGTTAGAATTTGGGATTATACTCACCATTAATAATACTAGAGACAATATAATTATGGAATTTGTTCTTGGTTTTCCTAGAAATAAGAGAGGTAATGATTCTATATTTGTATTAGGAGATAGATTTGCCAAGATGGCTCATTTCATACCTTGTAAGAAGACATATGATGCAATATAAGTGGCTGAATTATTCTTCAAGGAGATAGTGTGTTGGGAATATAAATGGGAAGTGTATACTTCTGAGGGGGAAGTGAATCAAAAGTACTAATATTTAACCAATAAAACTTTTAACTTTAAAAAAATTGAATGTATTAACATATTGAAATAACATGTAAAGTAAATGCATCCACATAAACACTTGACACCAGATATGATTACCCATAAACCCTCCAATGAGAAGGTAAAATTGGGGTGGAGATGACACCCACAATTTTTCACTACTGTAACAATAAAGTTCACCTATTAAGGTTACATAGTTTAACCATTCTCATGATCTATCCTATGAAAGGCATGCCCTGTTAAAAGCTTAAAAAGGATTGTTAGATCCCACCCTATTAAAGGATTTTATCACCCTATTAAAAGTGTGCTTGGCTAAAGGACTTTAGAACACTCACTTGGAATGTCACCCTGTTAAAGGATTTTACAATGATTGTTAAGTCAACCTTAGACCAAAGGATTTCACCCTATTGATACAATTGTTAGAAAGTAACAATAGAATGTTTGATCTGACACACTTACAACTTTTCCTTGTTGATTTTAGATTGCAATTCTATCCATCTTGATCCTCTTGATCTGTTCTAGCAATGTTGTATAGTTTCTCCTCTGTACTGCAAACTATTTATGCAATTCTTTCACACTTCTAAGTCACTTTTAATGTATATTGATCAATTCACTCCTTTCATTTCCTTCAAAAATTTTCTAGCATGATCTCCTTGTATACACATTCACTCATACTCTCACATAATTGTGGGGCTTCCTCTCCCTTTAAAAAGACTTTGGTGGCTTAGGGTTAGGTATGAATCTATGATTGAAATTCATTCATTTTTCTTGCTCAATTCCTTCCATTTTTTTGATTGGTTGCATGTTGATCGCATAGGGAATCCAAATAGATTTGATCTTATCTTCAAAGCTTTGAGATCTATCCATAAGTCATCTTAAAAATAGTTTACATAGTTATTTGTGCCATCACAACCAACTAGGTCCATTCTATGTTACTCAACACATGATAATATTTATGCTCGACACTTACTATAATTCTATCTTGCTTGACACTTGAACTTACTCAGCATCAACTGTTCACTCAACACATGATAATATTTATGCTCGAAACTTACTATAATTCTATCTTGCTTGGCACTTGAACTTACTCAGCATCAACTGTTCACTCAACACTTGAATTTCTTGGCACATGAGTGACTCGACACTCATTGCAACTTGACATCTACACATATTATGCTTGGCATGTGTTACTAGCTCCACATGAACTTAGTAAATATCTTAAGTGTGTTGACACTCAATTGTCAAAACCAATCTAAGATTAACAATCTTCCCCTTTGACATGAGTGGCAAAAACACTTAACTATACATAATGAATTCAATCTCCCTTGAGTATAACACATTCATAGTTTGACATATACAAAAAACTTCAAAATTGTTCAAATTTTTTGTAATGGACTATATACCTCAAAATTTTGTAACTCTCCCTGAGTTAATGTATCTTTTCTATATCCAAAATCTCTTAGAGTAGATTTGCCTCTTGCTGGTACTCTTTTTCTTCAATCATTCTGATACTCTTGATTTGATATGCCCTATTTTTGCTTTTCTGCTATTTACTCCCCCTTTGTTTTCTCTTCTCTTTGTTTACTTTATCTCCCTTTTCACATGTCTCCCCCTTATATATTTATCTTCCCCCTAGCTTTTATCTCCTCCTTATATTTATCTCACCCTTTTTGACACTTATGTCAAAGGGTTTATACAATGAGTGTATTTAGCCAAAAAATTCTTGTTAACTTCCATTATAATCTTGAGAGCAACATCCCAGTTGTTTATTGCAATATCTAAGGATTTGACTTGGATGGTTGTCTCTATTGCAAGGTAAACTAAGCCATCCAAAGTTCAAAGATTGGGATCTTTCTTTAACACTACTTCTGCATAAGCTAGTTCCTTCTCTAGTATTTCCATATGAGGGGTTAGGTAATCTTGAATGTGGACTAGCTTGGCTCTTGTGTTAGCCTCTTCTATTGTTAATATAGCTAGTTCCTTTTGTGTGTGAAGCACTATATCAAAATGCTTCTCACTCTAAGTTGGGATTTGTGGCAATAGCATGCCTGATATCTTTAGGTTTCTTTCTAGACTTAGAATCCTCTGGCTCATTTCTTGTGTGAAGAGTGTGGTATCATGTAATTTTGTGTATAGTAAGAATATATGCTCAAGTACCTTCTTCACTTTTTCAATATTTGTGGTTAGTTTTACTTGTGATAGTGTTATTGCACTTGATATCCTCTCATTTACTTTACCTTGAAATTTCATCTTAGACCATTCCATGAGTTTTGCATTAGCATCTTGGTCCTCATTGGTCACCTATTCCATAATTTTTGATAATTGCTCCAGTATAGGCTTGGTTTCATTAGATGTTTGCAAGTTGAAGACATCTAAAATATGTCTTTGATTTCATGGAGTGCTTTCCTTTTCTTATACTCTTTCTTGAGTATCTCTTGTTTCTTCTTTCTTTCTAATGCCTCTTACATCTCATTGATCTGCTCCAAGGTCATGGTTGCATAGTTATATTTTGGTATAACTATTTCTTCATCTAGTGTTGGGTCTCCATAGTGAAGTACCCTTGCAACCTTTGTTGAGCTTGAGCCTGGTGCAAAAATCTGAAGTGGCATTGCATTAGTGCTCAGCTCTTGGAAGACTTTGGTAGGAGTGTTAGTTGTTAGTAAATTAACCAATGTTTGTATGGATTCCTACTCCTTTTCATTGGGTATGTCCTTCTCTTCATTATATTTTCCTTGATCAATTATGATTAATTGAGGTACACCTTGTGTTTGTGCTTTAGGTATAGAATCCTCTGTTTGTCTTGCTTGATCATTTGTAGGCTCTTCTGTAGTCTAAGTCTATTGTTCAATCATAATAACTTTTACTATGGTGTCAACCTTTGTTAATGTATCCTTTGATGTTTGCACTAGAGTTTGACCACTAGTAGCTATAGGGAATGACATAAGGTGGTTCTTATGTATTCACCGTATCCTTGGTTATGTTAGCTATGACTTTCTATAGCTCATCCACACTAACCAATACTAGATTATCACACAATTTAGCTTGTAATGTGGATTGGTCAAGGATCTTGTTCAAATCCTCTATAGTTAATGGATTGATGTTTTGAGGTGATTTGTCAAGAACATCTTTCACTGTTATTATGTTTGCAGGTGTGTTTGAGCTATGTGGGGGGCTTAATGCTGGCAATTGTGTGTCTTGCACACTTTGTTCTATTTACTGCTCCTCAGCTATTACCATTTCATCCTTTTTCTATTGTGCCTCCTTCACTGTGTTATCTCCCTTTTCTTTCTCAGTTTCTCCGTTCTTATCATCATCCTCATCTTCTCCATTATTCCTTCCCTCATAAGGATCCTCTTCTTCTTCCTTGACAGTAGTTAAGCCATATATCAACTTCCACATTTGAGTGGATTTCTTTACAACATCTTCAATCTTGTTTTGGAAAATATTGAAGGCTCTATATTTGGGTGCAAATTTGCTACCATGTTTCTTATTTTCCTTTGCAATTTTCCCTTTTGACAATTCTAGCATCACTTGTGCCAATGTAGATTCTCTTATTTCCTTTTCCATATTTAGTCAATAGTTCCATTTATTTTCAACAATTGAATACAAATATTTGGGCATTGTGTTATCAAATTCAAGAGGCGTGTTCTCAAATTTTTCCACCATGGCATACACTGATTCTTCTAACATATTCTAGTCTTCTCTACCAAGTTTATTAAATTCAATATTTTTCAATCCTATTAAGTCTGCATTATCCCTAACATTGTCACAAATATTTTCAATATCAGACTTGGGAGCATGACTTACCACTCTAAATTGGCTTGTGTCTTTTGACTCAGTCCTTTCATCATCTGACTCTGGTTGTGCTACATATTTTCTTCTAGGTTTCTTCTACATAGAACCTTGTTGTTTAGTAGCCTTTTTCTTTTCATTTAGTTTCTCCTTAGCCTTTTAAGTGGTGGCCGTTGTGCTGGCTCTTGTAGTTGGAGCAATAGGCTTTTCAGGGCTTAGTTTAGCTACTTTCTTTCACTTTAGCTATGCTGCAAGCTATGTTTTAGCCTTCCTCTTCTTTGTTCTTTTTTGCATGGTACTTACTTGGCTTGTTCCTCCTTGACACCTTCTTCTTCTACATCTTTACCCATGCCTTGGGTTAGGGCAAGAGGTTCTTGGCCTTGCTCTTCTTCTTCTTCTTCATCATCTTCATCGTTGCCTTCTCCAAACTTGGCTTTCAACTTCCTCACCATTTTGTCTTTCTTTTTCAAGTTTGAGGAAGTTTTCAACTCCATTTCAACCTTTGATTTGACAACATCATAATTACCAAAAGTTTTAGCTATCTTATCAACTTCTTCTGCAAGAAGTGTAGTGATGACAACTAAAGCTTCATTAATGTTTATTTCATAACCTAGAGGCCTTAACCATCTCACTCTAGGTACTGTAGCCTAGATGAAGATGTAGTCAATATCCACAAGAAAGAAAATATCATTGTATTATTTCTTCACTAGGGAAACAAGAATTCTCAACCTTTTTTTCATGGATTGCTTGAAGTCTTCAAAGTAACTAGTCATTATTAACTCAAAATTATCTCCCATTTGTTCAATGTAATCATTTATTTGCACAACAACTGAGCTATTGGTCTTCAATCCTACTCTACCAAAAGATGGAAATTCATTTTGAACATAGAAAAATATGCATACTAGTATGGAACCAAACTTACATCAAGCACTTTTAGACTTTTTTATCGCTCCTAAATTCTCCATTATTTGCTACAACTATAGTTCTGCAAGATCATAAGTATGATCTTCCTTGACTATCTTGTAGCCTACACCAACTACTATACAAGGAACACTATTCAGTTGGCTTGACTGATAGAATTTGTGTTATATGACTCTCACTAAAAATTCAAGAAGTGGATCTTTGATAGTGTTAATAGTCATTCCTCTCTTATTCCACTTTTCTCTTGTATTTCGCTCTATCACCTCTTTTGAATCGCTCCTCAATGTTTTAGGCTGATCTAGGGTTGGGTAACCAGTAACCCTATGTACAATTCTCTTTGAGAGTTTGATGGGTCCACCTTTTAGCCACATACATCTATCATGTATTCTTCTTAGAACAATCTTGATCCACTCAATTTTGAAGACAGTTGGAAAATCTAGGGCACAGGTTAAGCTCTTCCTCTCTACGATTTTGAATTCTTCCTTCAACTCTCCATTTTTGCATAACCTATCATATGCTTGTCTAATTTCCATATCTCCAATTCATCCTACCTTGCAGTTATAACACTTCCTCACATCTTGAACCATAACAACCTTAGGTGGAATAACTAATAATGCACCTGTTGGATCATTCTTGTATGCAACTTCTAGTATTGCCCTAAAGTTTGGTTGTTTCACTTTGTTGCTAACTAATTGAAATTCAAATGGTTCCTTATCCTTTAGATTCTTAGAAGTTGAGGCCATTATGTAAGCTATGGTTTTACAAATATAATAATGCGTAGCTTGGTAGGTGAAGAATACCTTTTAGATCGATGATCTGATGCTCGATCTTTGCTTTGATTCATGTAAATGCTTCATTCTTGCTTGAAAATTGCTTCTTCACTTTGTTTTCTCTTGCTCTATGTTTGTAATGATAAAAGAGAGAGAAAAAATTGGCCTTATACCCTTCAAAACATCACATTTAATGCATGGTGCATATATAGCTATAAACTCGACTTCTATACAATTTCTATTTCACTCAACATCCATTAATTTCACCATCACTTGGCAGCTATTAGAATTATCTTTACTCAGCACCAATAGAAATTTCCCTCACTCAGTCACTGCTACTGACTTGGTTTCAATTGGCTTTGGCTGACAGCTCGACACATATTAGTGCTTTACTTGACAATTGAAGAGGACTTTTCACACTCGATAATAAGATGAAAACTTAAAGATTTAACCATGGAATTTACTTATTATCTTGCATCTCTCTTCATGCTAATATTTCTATTTTAGTATTATCTTCTTTTGGAACTGACATATGATAAAATTATTTTAAATATTAGTCCCACGTACCTCCTTTTGCTTAATTTGATGAGATGTGATCACTTGACCTATCAGGTGAAGTGATCACTTCATTTGATGTGTTCTATCCATCTTTCTTCCTCCATGTTTTGTTCATCTCTCTTCTAATATGCTCAACATCTACCTTGCCTTTTCCTTTGTTGAACTCTGAGTTAGATGCATTTGTCCTTGTTGGGCAATGCTTGTTGATATGACCAGTCTTCAAATAGATAAAACATGTGGTTTGACTCAACCATCTGTTGTAGCTACCACTGAAGTGTGTTCTTATGTAGTTCTCAGGGATGTGTCCATACTCTTGACAATAATGATAGCTATTTCTTGTATTGCAATCCTAGTTATAGGAATTTTCATAGCTTCTTCCCTTTGTTGACTTGTTTGATGACCATGTGGACTTAGATCTACATTCAAAGGCTCTATGTCCAAACTTCTGACAATTGTAGCAATGCCCTTCAAATTTTGGTGCATTCATGGTTTTGGTTCTACATTCATGTGCTTGATGACCTTGTTTTTTGTACTTGTGACATTGAGTCATGTTCCTTGGCTTAGCTTTCTGACTAGCATTCTTGTTCCTGCAGACATCAGTTGTATGTCCTTTCTTTCCATAGTGATGACAAGTAGGTTTAGAATTCTTACCTTTATTGTTTCTTTCCTCAGTAGCCTTGGATGATTCTCCTTCCTTAGTACTTATGTAGCCCAATCCTGATGTGTATTTACTGGATCTAGGAGATTTTAGTAATTGCTCAAAGTACTTGATGGCTTCATTTGGGTTGTTAAAACTTTCAGAAAACTCCTTTTCTCTTTTTAGGTCATTCTATAATTTTTCATTCTACAACTTCAATATAGTTATTTCAATGTCCTTGACATTCAACTCATGATGGGTAGTCATCATTTGGCTTAGGGTTCCCAATTGCATGTTTGAGATCCTAGATAGCTCTATTGATTTTTCTTCCAATTTGTTTGTCAAAATTCTTTTATCTTAAAAAATCATGGCCTTGTCTTCTATAGCTTTCTTCTTTTGTTTAGTCACTTCACATGGCAATATAGCTTGTGATTCTTGTTCCAACATGAGATTTCTAATTTCCTTAGCTTGTGCTCTATTCTTGTCCATGAAACTTGCAATTGCTGCATCAAATTCATAAGAGTTACCATCTGTAAATAACTTTGTGGTGTTAATTTCTTTGTATTGTGTGTCATTTTCTGCCATAGCAATCCCTTTCCTTCTCTTTAGTGAACTTCTCAAGGCATCTCTAGCTTCATTCAATTGTTGTAGTAAGAGATGTATCTCAATCTCCTGATTTTCAATGTTCTTTCCCAACTTGTAAACTTTCATTTCAAGATCTTTTCTCCAAGCTGTAAGGCTTCTCCTAATGAGAACTCAACTTTGATACCAATTGTTAGAAATACAAATGGGAAATGTATACTTCTGAGAGGGGGGGGGGGTGTGACTCAAAAGTACTAATCTTTAACTAATAAAACTTTTGACTTTAAAAAAATTTATGCATTAACATATTGAAATAATATGTAAAGTAAATGCATCCACATAAACACTTGACACCAGATATGATTACCTAGAAACCCTCCAATGAGAAGATAAAACTAGGGTGGGGATGACACCCACAATTTTTTACTACTATAGAAATAAAGCTCACCTATTATGGTTACATAGTTTGAACATTTTCATGATCTACCCTGTGAAAGGCCTGCCCAATTAAAGGCTTACAAAGGATTGTTAGATCCCACCCTGTTAAAGGATTTTAACACCTTGTTAAAAGTGTTCCTGGCTAAAGGACTTTAGAACACTCACTTGAAATGTCACCTTGTTAAAGGATTTTACAATGACTATTAAATCAACCTTAGTCCAAAAGATTTCACCCTACTAATACAGTTGTTAGAAAGTAATAGTAGAATATTTGATCTGATACACTTACAACTTTGCCTTGCTGATTTCAGATTGCAATTCTATCCATCTTGATCCTCTTGATTTGTTGTAGCAATGTTGTATAGTTTCTCCTCTATGCTGCAAACTATTTCTACAATTATTTCACACTTCTAAGTCACCTTGAATGATGTAGGAGCATCCTAGGTTGCCTTGCTATCCTACTCATTTTTGTTTATTTTGCTAGTTGGTGCTGAGTTACTGTAGCACTAAGTTGATGCCAAGTTACTGTAACACTTAGTTGGTGCCAAGTTACTGTAGCACTCAGTTTGTGCCGAGTTATTGTATCACTCAGTTGGTACCGAGTTACTATAGCAAGTAGTTGGTGCCAAGTTATTATAGCACTCAGTTGGTGCCGAGTTACTATAGCACATAGTTGGTGCTGAGTTACTATAGCACTTAGTTGGTGCTGAGTTACCTAGTGTATGCCTAGTGACTCTTCATGTGTCAAGTTACACAGTGTATGTTGAGTGACTCTTCATGTGCTGAGTTTTCCTATCTATGTCAAGTGTCAACATTTGGACATGATTTCTATGAGCTGACTTGCAGGATTTATTTCGATCATGATATTTTATATGTTAAGATTTTTTCTTGGGATGTATCTAGACCATTGTTGGATTGGCCTTCCTCTTATGTAATGTTCTAGAATTATCTATAAGCCATTTTGGAAAGTATATAGAGAGTTTTTAGGCTTAGAGTTAGGAATTTTTTTGGGAAGAGGATCAGAGAGTAGAATTGGGAAGTGTGAATTTGATGTTAGATCTTGAATGTGAATGTAATTATATTTGGCCATAACCTAGAAGGCCTTACAAATGGGCATGTATGAAGATATTTTGATGAATCAATAAAAGTATTTCACTCTTCTTCCTCCTTTGGTTACTGTTCTTTGTGTTTTCTTCAGTTGGATAGCTCGGCGAGCCTTTGGCCCTAGTTATTCATCCCTTCCCTATGTCAAGTGGTATCAGAGCTTGAGGTTCATCCTTGTGGAGATTGGATCATGTAGAACCTTGATTTGGATTTCATTGTAGGGTGGCAGATCTATAGATTTGACCTATAACTTGTAGAGGGTCATGATCTTGCAGGAACCTGATTTGTAAAGATGGTTTGTGGTAAAGAAAATGCTAATTATGCCATATTGGATCAGTCGAGACAAATTGCAACTAGATTAGATGATGTGGAGACAACCTAGAGGAGAGGAGCACATCTTGATGATGTAAGTAAAGATGAAGCAATAGCACCAATCCGTAATCTTGAACCTAAAGAAGATCAAGATGAGGAAAGATTGTTGCGAGTGTTGTCTTAGGAAAATTCAAAGCTTGTTGTAGAAGTTGTTCCTCATGATGGAAAATTGGATACCAATGCTATGTTGGATTGGATCTTAGATATCAAGAAGTTCTTTGATTATGAAAACACTCCTGATAATAGAAAGGTGAAGATTGTAGTCACTAGGTTGAAAGGTCATGCATCACTATGGTGGGAACATTTGCAAATTGATAGACAAAGGAGAGGAAAGTAGAAGATTAGAACTTGGTTGAAGATGGCGAACAAGGTAAAGAAAAAATTCCTTCCTACTGATTACCAAGTTAGCTTGCTGAGAAAGATGCAAAATTTGAGACAAAAGGACATGATTGTGAAAGAGTATACCAAGGAATTCTATAGATTGAACATCAGATCTGGACATGTGGATGATGATGTTGAGAAAATTGCAAGGTACATAAATGGATTGAGATCTAGAATTCAAGATGAAATAAATTTTGTGAAGTTGGAAAGTGTTGAAGAAGTATACCGATATGCCTTGAAAGCTGAGGAGATCTTGACAAAGAAGCATGAACAAAGACAAATAGACCATAGAGGTGGTAGATTCCAGAGAGGCAAAGGTAGATCTTATGGGGAAGGCAATAGATTTGACAATTTTTTATAGGATAAAGGCAAACCTGAGTGGAAGAATGATGAAAAAGGAAAGAAGGAATGGAAAAGTGGTAATTCTTATCAAGGAGGTATTAATTATTACCAAGGAAGAGGTAATTCATATTCTAGAGGTGGAATTCATGGTAATTGTTTCAGATGTGGTAAATAGGGACATAGACCTTTTGAATGTAAATCCTCTAAAAGTGGGCAAGGTAATAGAAATGTTGTGATTCAAGCAAATGATGAGGTTTCACCAAGTGGACTTGAGGCTAGAGAAAATATGATGGTGAGAAGAACCTTATGTAATAAGGGAAGTGATAAGGAACTTATTTTAAGGAAAAGTCTGTTCAAGACAAGATGTAAGATGGCTGGAAAATGTTGCAAAGTGATCATTGACAGTGGATGTTCTACAAATTTGGCATCAAAATAGTTGGTTACAAATTTGCAGTTGCAAAGGTTGAAACATCTCAAACCTTATCATGTTTCATGGATCAAAGATGAGCATAAGATATTGGTAAGTGAGCAATGCCTTGTGAAATTCAAGATTGGACATTACTTTGATGAAGTTTTGTGTGATATTATGCCTATGGATTGTTGTCATATTCTATTGGATATACCTTGGCAATATGATAGAGATGCTATGCATGATGGAAGATTGAATCAATATACTCTTTGGGTGAATGGGAAGAAGCTAATATTGTTGCCTTTGATTGAAAGTCCAGGTGAGGTTAGTTGCACTACAATACAAGTTTGCATGGTTAATGAGAAACGATTTGAAAAGGAAGTGAACAAGAATCAAGTCTGTTTTTCCATAGTTCCTAGAGGATCGAGTGTTGGTAGTAATGACTAAGTGACAACAGATAGTGATAGTCAAGTACTAGTAGAAATTAAAGAATTGCTAAATGAGTATAAGGATATTGTTGCTGAGGATATTCTTGATGGTTTACCACCAATGAGAAGTATAAGTCATTGTATGGATCTGATTCTTGGAGCTAGTTTTCTGAACAAAACACCATATAGTTTGACACCTACAGAGAATGAAGAACTTAATAGACAAGTACATGAGTTGTTACAGAAAGGTTTGATCAGAGAAAGTTTGATTCCATGTGCTATACCTATTGTATTAACACTTAAAAATAATGGAGAATGGAGAATGGAGAATGTGTATTGATTCTACAGCTATTAACAAAATCACAATGAAATATAGATTTCCTATGCTGAGAATGGATGACATAATGGATTTTTTGAGTGGAGCACAATATTTTACCAAGATTGATTTGAAGAGTTGCTATCATCAAATTAGAATTAAAGAAGGTGATGAATGGAAGACTACTTTCAAGACAAAAGATGGTATGTATGAATGGTTGGTTATGCCTTTTGGTTTGACTAATGCATCTAGTACTTTCATGAGGTTGATGAATGGAGTTCTGAAAAGATTTTTGGGTAAGTTTGTGATTTCTTATTTGGATGATATTCTATTATTCAGTAAGACTAAGGAAGAACATCTTGAGCATATTAGACAAGTATTGTAAAGGTTAAAAGAGGAAAAGTTGTTAATCAATCTAAAAAAGTGTTCTTTTATGCAAGTGGAGATTGTGTATTTTGGATTTTTGATTTCAGATGATGGATTGAAGATGGATCCTAAGAAGGTTAAAGCAATTTAAAAATGGCCTACACTTGAGAATGTGGGTGAGGTAAGATCATTTCATGGTTTGGCTAGTTTTTTATAGAAATTTTATAAAGAATTTTAGTGTTGTTTGTAATGCTATGCTAAAACAATGAGGGAAATAAAAAGGAATTCAAGTGGACACATGGAGCTGATAAGAGTTTTGAGACTTTGAAACAAAAGGTTGCTGAATTACCTATATTGGCTTTGCTTAATTTCAACAAAGTATTTCAAGTTAAATGTGATGCAAGTGGTAGTGCAATAGGAGTTGTATTAAGTCAAGAAGGTAAGCCTATTGGTTTCTTTAGTGAGAAGTTGAATGATGCTAAAAGGAAGTATTATGTGTATGATCAAGAGTTTTATGCTTTTGTTCAAGCATTGAAGAAGTGGAGACATACTTTGAGTCCTAAGGAATTTGTGTTGTATATTGATCATAAAGCTTTATAATACTTGGGAAGTCAAAATAAATTGAATCAAAGACATATGAAGTGGGTTGAGTACTTGCAAAGTTTCACATTTTTTATTAAACACAAGAGTGGAGTTACTAATAGAGTTGCTGATGTGTTGAGTAGAACATGTTCTTTGTTGACTGAAATGAAGGTTGACATTCTTGGTTTTGATGAAATGAAAGAGTTGTATGATGTTGATCTTGATTTTTCTGAGGCATGGAGAGAGTGCAAAGCACCAAATCTGACAGATCACATAAGTAAGTATGATGAGTATTTCCTTCAAGAAGGTATTTTGTTCAAAGGCATTCAGTTATGCATTCCTAGAAGGTTTATGAGGTTGAATCTAATTAAGAAAAAATATAGTGGTGGATTGGCTAGACATTTTGGAATTGATAAGACATGGAGTTTGCTGAAAGACAAGTATTATTGGCCACAAATGTATAAGGATGTTCAAAAATTTGTAAAGAGTTGTGGAGTTTGTTAAGTTACAAAAGGTGTAAGTCAAAATATTGGTTTGTATACACCTATTACTATTCCAGAAAAACTTTGGAATGACATCAGTATGGATTTTTTTCTTGGATTACCTAAGACAGTGCAGTGGTATGATTCCATATTTTTTGTAGTGAATTTTTTTTCTAAGATGGCTCATTTCATACCATGTAAGAAGATATTAGATGTAGAGCATGTTGCTAAACTTTTCTTTAAAGAGATTGTGAGATTGCATGGATTACCAAGAAGTATTATTTTTGACAAAGATAGTAAGTTTGTTGGTTATTTTTGGAAGACTTTGTGGAAGAAGATGGGTACCGAGTTCAAGTTTAGTTATACATTCCATCCACAAATAGATGGATAGATAGAGGTTTTGAATAGAAGCTTAGGTAATTTGCTGAGATGTTTAGTTGGGAATAAGCCAAGTAATTGGGAGATGGTATTGGCACAAGCTGAATTTGCATATAATAATTTTGTGAGTAGGAGTATAGGGAAGACATCTTTTGAGATTGTTATTGGAATGAAGCCTAGAGGAGTATAAGATTTGAGAGATGTTGTTGGTGAAGAAAAGAGAACCACTACAGGAGAAGAATGTTAGATTGTGGTGACTGATCAGGAAAGTACTATACATACTTCATAAATTCTTTTCCCAAATTTTTTTTGGGGCCCTATTTTATCGGGATTTTGGGCTAACATCTAATTATTAAATATAACCCTAAAGTGATAAAAATACTTGTATAAAAGAGCTTAGGGTTAGGGATTATTTTCATAATTGTGATGCAAAATTGGTTCTTGTGGCAATATTGAGCTATAACGGGTTACAAATTGTAATCAGGTTATAATCACTGGATCATAATAATATCAAACTTGCTGTTTGGTGGACGTAGCCCAGGGATTGGGTGAACCACATTAAATCTCAGTGTCTTGTGTTCTTTTCTGTGTGATCTATTATTTTTTATTATTGGTTATATTTGCATGTAATTTTTATTTTTGTCTATGGTTTAATCCTAACAAGTGGTATCCAAGCCTAGTTGTTTTTTAAGTTATCCTCTGCAGGAAAGTCTTACGATTGAGTGGGAGTCTCACAATTGAGTGGGAGCAATGGAAGATGAGGGTAAGCTGAGGGTTAATAGGTTTAATAGGAAAAACTTCCAATTATGAAAGATGTAAATGGAAGATTATCTTTATCAAGAGAATTTATGGAAGTCGTTGGAAGGCAAAGCCAAGAATCAGGGATCTATGTCAAATGAGGAATGGGATCTTTTGGATAGAAAGGCACTTGGAAGCATTTGATTATGCCTAGCACCATTAGTGACAATTAATATTACAAAAGTGAAGACAACAAAAGAGTTGATGAAAACCCTAGCAACACTATATGAAAAGTCCTCTGCTTCAAACAAGGTATTTCTCATGAAACATTTATTTAATATGAAAATGGTAGAAGGTGGATCTGTTGCAGATCATTTAAATGATTTTAATACTATTATTAGTCAATTATCTTTTGTGGGTATCAATTTTGAGGAGGAAATTAGGGCTCTCTTGATTTTGTGTTCTTTTCCTAAAAGCTAGAATGGCTTGGTAATGGATGTGAGTAATTCTATTCCTCGATCTAGTACCCTAAAATATGATGACGTGATCAGTGTTATTTTGAGTGAGAAAAATTGTAAGAAATCTTCAGGTGGATCTACATTAGGAAGTGCTTTGAATGCACAAAGTAGGGGTAGAACTATTGAGAGAGGAAGTAATTCCATAAATTGTGGAAAATCAAGAGGAAAGTCAAAGGGGAGGAGGTCTAAATCAAGAGGATTGAATGACTATTGGTACTGTGGGAAACCAGGTCGTAAAAAGAAAGATTGCTAGAATCGAAAAAAAAATGAAGGAGATAAACCAAATGGAGATAAGGAAGCAAATGTGGTAAGTAAAAAATCCAAAGAGGATTCTTTGCTTCTATCTTTAAAAAGTGTTGATGATTCATGGGTTTTAGATTCTGGTCCTTTATTTCATGCTACACCTCATAGAGGTTATTTCATTGATTATGTCCAAAGGGATTTTGGGCTTGTTTATTTAGGGGATAATGAACCTTGTTAGATTTTTGGAAAGGGAAAAATTAAGATTACCTTGCAGAATGGAAATCATTGACTACTACATGAGGTAAGACATGTTCCAAGGTTGAGTAGGAATTTAATTTTAGTAGGGCAGCTCGATGATGAGGGTTGTGTAGTTACTTTTAATAATAAAAATTGGAAGGTTTGAAAAGGTTCCCTTGTAGTAGCAAAAGGTGTGAAAGTAGGCACCTTATATCTTTGTACAAGTCATATTGTTCCTTCTACTTTAATTGTTTCAAAAAAAAATGAATGTTCAAGAACAATTGCTGCAGTTGAGCAGGGAGAACAAATAATTGTTGTACATTCTGATATAATGTTGTGGCACAACAAACTTGGGCACATGAGTGAGAAAGGTATAAAATTAATTCATTCAAAGAAAGTTTTACCATGTTTGAAATGTGTTAATATGGATTTCTATGAAAGTTGTGTGTATGGAAATCAAAAGAGAGTGAGCTTTGTAAAGACTGGGAAGGAAAACAAAAAGGAGCAATTAGAGCTTGTGCATACAAATGTATGGGGATTGGCTTAGGTATCTTCCCTTGTTGGCTCTCATTATTATGTTACATTTATTGATGACACAACTAGAAAAGTATGGGTTTATTTTCTTAGATAGAAATATAATGTATTTCAAACTTGTGAGAAATGGAGACTAGTAAGAAATTAAAATGTCTCAGATCTGATAATGGTGGTGAGTATTGTAGTCATGAATTTGAGGATTATTGTTCCACTAATGGTATTTGTAGACAAAAAATTGTTCCAAGGACTCCATAGGAAAATGGAGTAGCTGAACGCATGAACAAGACTATAATGGAATGCACAAGGAGCATGAGGTTGCATGCTGGCTTGCCCTTACAAATGTGGGTAGAGGCTATCAATACTGTTGTATATTTGATTAATAGAGGTCCCTCTACTCCTTTGGGCTATGGTATTCCAAAGGAATCATGGACTAGTAAGAAGGTGAGTTATTCTTTTCTCAAAACCTTTGACTGTGAAGCATTTAGATTCTAAAAATAGAACCAAGCTAGAAGCTAAGTCAAAGAAATGTGTATTTTTTGAATATAACATTAATGAATTTAGTTATAGGCTTTAGAATTTTGAAAATCATAAAATTTTAAGAAGTAGGGATGTCATGTTCAATGAGAAAGTGTTGTACAAAGATTTGTTGCAGCAACATGAGAAGAAAGAAGATGATTATGTAGTGTTGGATGATACTCCACAAGCTAATGTTCTAGCAATTCCTAATGATGTGCAACGATTGAAAAAACATATACCACACACACTGGTGAATGTTAGACGGTCAAAAAGGAAAATTAGACCTCCAGACAGATTCTCTCCCTCTTTGTATTCAATTTTACTTACTGATGCTGGTGAACCTGAATGTTATGATGAAGCTATGTAGGTGGATACTAAGATTTAATGGGAGTCTACAATGAAAGATGAAATGGACTCTTTGCTAAAGAATAATACATGGGATTTATGCAAGTTGCTTGTAGGTAAAAGAGCTTTACAGAATAAGTGGGTTTACAGGTTGAAAGAAGAGGAAGGAGGTAAGAAAAGATTTAAAGCCAGGTTAGTTGTGAAAGGATTTGCATGGAAAAAGGGCATTGATTTTGATGAGATATTTTCTCCTATTGTTAAGACGACTTCTATCCATACTATTTAAAGTCTTGTGGCTACTAAAGATTTTCATTTAGAGTAGCTTGATGTTAAAATGATCTTCCTTCATGGTGATTTGGATGAAGAGATATATATGGCTTAGCCATAGGCATTTGCAGTCAAAGGTAAGGAGTACTTAGTGTGTAGATTGAAGAAAAGTTTATATAGCTTGAAGTAAGCACCTCAACAATGGTATCTAAAATTTGACTTGCATGAGCATGGATAAAATAGGTGTCATTTAGATCATTATGTTTATTTTAAGAGGTTGGATGATGAAAACTACATTATTTTATGTTTATATGTTGATGATATGCTTGTAGCTAAGTCTAACATGGATCACATTAAGGGGCTAAAACACCAATTAGCACATGCATTTGCTATGACAAATTTGGGGGTAGCCAAACAAATCCTTGGTATGAAGATTTGCAGAGATAGGAAGAATAGAACATTGACACTATCTCAGGTTGATTATGTACAGAAGGTGTTGCAACGTTTCTCTATGGAGAATAAAGCTATCAACACACCTTTACCTGGTCATTTGAAGTTGACTAAGGAGATGTGTCCTAAGACATAGGAAGAGGAGGATAAGATGTCCAAGGTACCCTATGCTTCAACTGTAGGAATCTTGATGTATGATATGGTATGTACTAGGCTAGATATTGCACATGTAGTGGGAGTCATTAGTAGGTATATGAATTGTCTAGGAATTGAGCATTGGAATACTACCAAATGGATTCTCAAATATTTGAGGGGAAAATATAATAAGTGTTTACACTTTAGGGTGCTCTACTACTGATTTATAGGGCTATGTTGACTCAAATTTGGTAGGGGATATTGATACCAGCTAGAGTACTACAAGTTATGTCTTTACTATTGGTGGGGCAATTGTGAGATGGGTTTCTAGGTTACAAAAGGTCAATGTTTTATCCACTATAGAGGCAGAGTATGTCACTACTATAGAGGTAGCCAAGGAAACAATATGGCTTTAGTTCTTATTGGAAGAATTGGGACACCCTTAGAAGGATAATTATTTGTTTATAGATAGTCAAAGTGCTATTCATCTTGCAAAGAATTCAACTTTGCATTCAAAGACCAAACACATATAGTTGCAGTACCATTTCATTCGATCAATTTTGGAGGATGGATAGTTAAAGCTGGAGAAGATACATACAAATAAAAATTTAGTAGATATGTTGAGAAAGGTAGTAACAAGAGAGAAGCTGAACTCCTCTTCAACTTTGGTTGGTCTTCTAGACTAAACATGAATAAAAGAATAATAGAGTCCAAGGTGGTTTGATCTAGTGGGAACCTCATGGAGTAGCGACATAGCTATAGGATCAGTCTCCAAGTGAAAGATTGTTGTTTAGTGTGGAGCCTGATCAGTCCCCAAGTGGGAGATTGTTAGATTGTGGTGAATGATCAGGAAAGTACTGTACATACTTCATAAATTCTTTGGGACTCAAGGCATTTCCCCAAAAAAAATAATTTTGGGCTGACATGTAATTATTAATTATAACCCTAAAGTGATAAAAATACTTGTATAAAAGAGCTTAGGGTTAGGGATTATTTTCATAGTTGTGATGTAGAATTAGTTCTTGCAACATTATTGAGCTATAAGGGGTTATGGATTGTAATCAGGTTATAATCATTGGATCGTAATAATATCAAACTTGCTATTTGGTGGATGTAGCCCAGGGATTGGGTGAACCACATTAAATCTTGATGTCTTGTGTTCTTTTCTGTGTGACCTATTATTTTTTTGTTATTGGTTGTATTTGCATGTAATTGTTATTTCTATCTGTGGTTTAATCCTAATAAAGAATTTTTTGATTTTATGGACTCTTTGCATAAGGAAGTGAAGTTGAGATTGGAACAAAGTAATTAGAACTATAAAGAGAATTCTGATAAGTCTAGAAGAAATCATGACTTTGAAGTTGGTGATGAGGTGATGGTTCATTTAAAGAAAGGAAGATTTCCTATTGCAACATACAGTAAGCTTAAGATGAAAAAATTTGGACCTTGTAATATCTTAAAGAAGTTTGATAGTGATAATGCTTATGAAGTTGAGTTACCTAATGACATGGATATATCTCCTATATTCAATATTGCTGATTTGTATAAGTTTCATGAGTCAAATGATGAAGTTTTTGTATCAAAAGATTATCCTAAGAAGCAAATAGAAGAAGTTAAATAGATATTGGATCAGAGAATTGGAAAGAGCACAAGACAAAAAGATTACTATGAATATTTGGTGAAGTGGAAGAATAGGTCTATTGAAGATGCTTCATGGATTTCTCAATTTGAGTTGGATTCAACTCAGATTGTGACATCTCAATGATTCAAGAGAATCATTTTTTTTAACCTCAATTGTCTAATGCAGAAGCATCTTGGGTTGCCTTGCTATCTTGCTCATTTTTATTCATTCTACAAGTTGGTGCCAAGTTACTATAGTACTTGGTGCTAATTTACTATAGCACTCATTTGGTGTCAAGTTACTATAGCACTTAGTTGGTTTTGAGTTAATGTAGCACTTAGTTGGTGTCGAGTTACTGTAGCACTCAGTTGGTGTCTAGTTACTATAGCACTCAGTTGGTGTCGAGTTACTATAGCACTCAGTTGGTGCCGAGTTACTGTAGTACTCAGTTGTTGCCAAGTTACCCAGTGTATGCCTAGTGACTCTTCATGTACCAAGTTACCTAGTGTATGTCAAGTGACTTTTCATGTGCCAAGTATTCTTATTTATGCCGAGTGTCAGTATTTGGACATGATTTCTGTGAGCCAACTTGCGAGATTTATTTCAATCGTGACATTTATGTTAAGATCTTTTCTTGGGATGTGTCTAGACCATTGTTGGGTCAACCATCCTCTTATGTAATGTTCTAGAATGATCTGTAAGCTATTTTGGCAAGTATATATAGAGTGTTTAGGCTTAGAGTCAGGCAAGTTTTTGGGAAGAGGATTGGAGAGCAGAATTGTGAAGTGCGAATTTGCTATTGGATCTTGAATGTGAATGTAATTGTATATTATTGTAACCTAGAAGGCCTTACAACTAGGCATGTATGAAGATATTTAATGAATCAATAACAATATTTCACTCTTCTTCCTCCTTTGGCTATTGTTCTTTGTGTTTGCTTCTATTGTGTTAACTCTTGTAGGGTGGTTTGGATAGCTGGGAGAGCCTTTGGCCCTAGTTATTCACCCCTTCCCTGTATCATTGAATGTATACTAATCAATTCACCCCTTTCATTTCCTTCAAAACTTCACTAGCATTATCTCATTGCATACATATTCACTCATACTCTCACTTAATTATGGAGCTTCATCTCTCTTTAAAAAGACTTTGGTGGCTTAGGGTTAGGTATGAATCTACAATTGAGATTCATTCATTTTTCCCACTCAATTCCTTCCATTTTTTTGATTGGTTGTATGTTGATTGTATAGGGAATCCAAATAGATTTGATCTTATCTTCAAAGCTTCGAGATCTATCCATAAGTCAGCTTTAAAATGGTATATATAGTTGTTTGTGCCATCACAAACAACTAGGTCCATTCTTTGTTACTCGGCACTTGATAATACTAATGCTTGACACTCACTATAACTCTATCTTGCTCGACACTTGAACTTGCTTGACATCAACTGTTCACTCAACACTTGAACTACTTAGCACATGAGTGACTTGACAATCATTGCAACTCGACATCTACACATATTATGCTTGGCATGTGTTACTAGCTCGACATGAACTTAGTAAATATCTTAAGTGTGTTGACACTCAATTGTTAAAACCAATCCAAGATCAACATAGTGAGATTGCATGGTTTTTGTAAAACTATTATTTCTAATAATGATATCAAGTTTTCTCAATATGGTTTTAGAATGCTTTGGAAGAAAATAGATACAAAGTTGGAGTTCAGTTCTACATTTCATCCACATACAGATGGGAAAATAGAACTTGTAAATGGAAGTTTGGGTAACTTGTTGAGAAGTTTGGTTGGAAATAAACTTGGTAATCAAGATTTTATTTTGGCACAAGAAGAGTTCTCATATAACAATTTTTCAAATAGGAGCACCAAGAAGACATCTTTGAGAATTTTAATAATTTGAATCCTAGAGGGACTACTAAATTGAGAAACTTGAATACTGAGGTGAAAAGAAATGTTGAAGCTAAATATTTTTTAGATTTAATGAAGGCTTCACATGATGAAGTAAAAAAGAATTTGGAAGATAGTAACCTTAAATATAAATGGATGGAATACAAAGGAAGAAGACATGGATCTTTTGAGGTTGGAGACAAAGTGATGGCTCATTTGAAGCTATATGGTAAGCTAAAGAGAAATAAAATTGGCTCTTGTGAAATTTAGAGGAAGTTTGATAGTGGAAATTCTTTTGAAGTTGAATAACCTAGAGACATGGATATTTCACCTATATTCAATATTACATACATCTTTCAATACTTTAAAGTAGATAAGCAATTAAAAGATAACCTAGATAATCTGAAGAAGAGTGCTGACATCATTAGGAGAGTTTTAGATAGAACAATAAGTAAGATAACTAGAGGAAAATACTCTATAGAATACCTTGTTTAGTAGAAAGATAAATTGGATGAAGATAGTTCATGGAATACACAAGTTAAGTTGGATTTTTATGATTCACATTAGAATATCTAGAATCCTTGACATGGACATTTCTTTATTAACTTCAGGTGTCTGATGCAAGATTATCTTGTATCTTTGAGAAATATTGCATCAACCAAAAACATTTCTTATTTTTTGTACCAATCTTTCACAAAGTACTCATTTTTTTCTTTTAGTTCATCTTGTGTGTAGTTGACATCATTCGAAGACCTATTCTAT
>CM053784.1:286181790-286221790 GCA_028749045.1 Cupressus sempervirens
ATGATGTATTGATAATACACTTGAAGTTTTGGAGGTTGGCTACACTTAGAAGTTCTAGAAGAATAAGTTGTAACAAATTTGTCTACAAAGTTTGACTAAATTCATTAGTGGGTGCCAAGAAAATTAGTTCATGCCAAGCAGATTATCAGTAAGTGTCAAGAAAATGTAAAATCTAGTTTGTGCTGAGTGAAATAGAAGGAGTCAAGCAAGTTCAAGTGCCGAGTAAATAATAGGTGCTTAGTTGATACTGAGTGAATCCATAAAGAATAAGTTGTAACAAAGTTGTCTACAAATCTTGACTAAATTCATTAGTGGGTGCCAAGAAAGTTAGTTCATACCAAGTAGATTATTAGTAAGTGTCGAGCAAATGAAAAATCTAGTTTGTGCCGAGTGAAATAGAAGGAGCCGAGCAAGTTCAGGTGCCAAGTAAATAATAGGTGTTGAGCATCACCAGAACTTAGTTGATACTGAGTGAATCCATAGTAGGTGTCAAGCATCAATAAAACACAATAGGTGTCGAGTAATACAATATATGCCGAACATTATAAATTCAATAGTGCCAAGCTACTGCATTATTTGAAAAATCAAAGATTCACCAGATCTGAGCTGATAAGTTTGTTACCTTGAACTTTGTGAACCAAAAGGAGGGTAAGGATGATGAGCTAGTGGCATAGAATTTTAGGTTAACTATTTTTGGGCTAATATAGGAGGATTCTTCATGATGTTTCTAGAAGAAACAAGATAAGGGGTAGATTCATTGAATTTTACCTAATCCATTAGAACCAAAAATTAAGAGAGGGAAGATTAGAGTGAAAAAAGTATTCCAAACTTCTATTTAAGGAGGTATAGGTCACGAAGCAAGAGTGGTTGGTAGGATGTCAAGGTGAAGACATCGAGAGGGAAGAAAAGAGTACAAAGACTCTGCTTCAATAGGTGATCATAGAGGTGATTGCACTAGCACAATGAGCATGGAGACTCAAGGAGACAAAGCTTGAAAGGAGGACAAGCTATTAGAGCTACAAAGACTGAAAGCTAGGCAAATTTAAGAGCTGAATTGAGATCTAAAATCTGCAAGTTATGTTGTGAGTTATATCATATCAAAAGCCCTTATTGTTACACTCTAACAATTGTATTAGTTAGGGTAAAATCCTATGGAATTAGGTTGGTTTAATAGCCAGTTTGTAAATCCTTTAATAGGGTGAAATTCCAATTGAATATTCTAAAGTGCTTTAACCAGGCCCACTTCTAATAAGGTGGTTGAAATCCTTTAACTAGGTTACATTTAACAGTGTGTTGTAGCCTTTAACAGGGTAGGCCTTTCACAGGGCATCACTTCAGAAGAGTGAGAAATGAGTAGCATGTTACTGGTAGTTTTTTCCAAATTGGGTTTCCATGTAAATCATTGTGTTATGTGTTGATCTTTCATGTCTTATTCCTACATGTTGATTTTCCAGTAACTTGCTAAGATGAATGTTTAGCTTGGATGCATGGTTAGTTTAATGGGTCACTATTATTATTGAAAACGGTTTTAATAGGACATTTGGACCTTGAATAACTGATTCACCCCCCAAGTTATTCTAAAGCATTTGTAACATATCTATCTTATAAGTAAATAAATGAAGCTTTATACCTTTTATCTACAAAATAATTTTTTTAAAACAATTATTATAAAAAACTAATCAAATTATAATATTAATCTTATGATAATAATATTCCTTATGTCCAAGCACAATAGATTATTTATGTTGAGAGGTCTGAAATGAGGCAAGGTAATGTAATATTCCAAGCCCTAATCATAACTATGATATGATAATAATATGTGTATGCTGAAAGCATAATAGAGAATGTTCAGATGGGGGAGGGAAGTGAAGAATCCCAAAAAAATATGATATCTTCACCACAATGTTTGTAATGGTAGCATATTTTATTATCATAACACATATCAGTGCCATTGTAGGGAATCATAGAGATTAGCAGCACTGGGAGCTAGACCTGCCAACATATGCACCAAAATAGTTTATGAAAAAAAAACTTCAATGTATTTGCATTAATATTAATGAAAAGAGGGTTAGCTGCTCATGCTCAGTACCAATGATAATGCCACTATCATTATGAGCACCATGCAAAACAATTTCATTGCCTTTTCCATATTCTTCTTTGAGAACTCTTGTGAACTCATTCTAATCCAATCCAATTTATAGAGTGCAATCTGCCTCTGCGTAGACTTCCAGTTTTTAACTTTATTGGTGCAACAATTCTTCGAGGATTTAATCAAGATATTTTTTAGTTTTTTCCACCGATTTAGAGGAGATATTTAGTACAATTCATTTGTCTGGCCATAATCCCCAATAAATAATAAATAAGGGAATCTCAAACTTTATGTCAAAGGCTATAAACTATAACATCCAACAAGCTAAATTGTAATTTACGAAACTTTGAATGATTTCTTTGTTATTATTCAAATATAGGTTATAGAAAATCCAAGGAGATCTACATGCTCACCAAAGTCCTAGCTAAGATTTGTCGATTTTAGTGGCTTCTCTTAGGAATGTCATTTTAACACTTCTTTTGATGATGAAAATTTAACTTTAGTAATTTGGATTATAGATTAGGTAGAAAATGTCATTGTAGTTGTATCTATTTAGACAGTGTGTTAAGATTTATTTCCATGTCTAATTATTAAGTTATTTAGACAATGCATGTAAATGGTTTCTTGAATTAGCATACATGCATAAGCATATTTATATTTAAAAATAAACAAAATAAACAAAAACTAGAGAGATATCATTTATGAAAAGATTAAATATTTTATTATCAAGAGTAGATTGGTTTCACTTTACTCTCATTTATATATATTGTTCTAAATAGAAGCCACTAAATACCCTTTACTATTTTATTTATCTTAATGCTAATATTCATGAACCTTAAATCTAATTGTGACAATATGAACTTCACCATAACTTTTGTTAAATGATATTTAATAAACTTAATCATCCCACCATATAACCTTAATTTCAATTGTATGTATTTCTGATCTCATTTTTGACATAACCTTTATTCAAGATAAATAATGATTAATTGAAAACTATCTCTAAGGTAATCCCATCTAAAAGAATTTATATGATTCTAACCTAATCCCACATTAAACCAATACTACTTGATATTTAAAATTCAATCAAATTATAAACAATGATTAATATTTAAAACTTACAATAACCTTAATAACACTAACCCTAATTGAACTCTAATTCTAATTTTAATAATTTAGATAAATAAATAAATAAAATCTTAAAAAATTACTAATATTTTTCTTTACAATTTTATATTATTATAAGTTATTTTAAAAGTAATTAAAATCATCTCCCATGTTATTAATATTATTAAATATGTTTTTCTTAACCTTCAATTCAAATATTATTGAAGAAGACTTCATATTTACATTCTTATTCTTATTCTCAACAAGATGGAACATCTTAAATACATTATTTTTATTTTTAAATCTATATAAAATAAAATCTAAGTATTTTTTAAATCTTATTTAATAAAAAAATTAAATTAAATAGTATACAACTATTTTAATATTCATTTCCTTAAAGAAAAAAATTATAAGAAATTGAGATATTACCACTAGTCCGTCTAAGGTCATAAAAATAATCAAGAAGAACGGTATGTGAATTAAATATTAAATATATTTGGTTCTCTTTCATCAATATGAGCTATTTCCTTAGGTTAAATAGATGAATATAGAATAGCTTGATAGATATTAACAAGTTTAAGAAACAATTCTCAATTCATTATATATTAGCTTTGGGTTAAAACTTTTATGAATGAAAATGAGGTGATTATTCACAAGGGGTTATAAATTTTATTATTAATGATTATTTTTAATTACAATAAAATATATTCATCTTATAAATGATATTATAAAGTTTGTTTATGAGTATTAAATTTATTTAAACATAAATCTTAATATATATAATTTATAAAATTTAAGTAAAATATACCTGTGAGAGATTTCATTTTGAAACAAGTCAATGCAAAAAGGAGAAAATGTTGCTTTCTTTTTCTAATGATTACAAATCTTAAAAATAGTATATACTAACCATATTACACGCATTTTGAATTATCTAATGAAAAGTTTTATTATTATTTTTTATTAATTTAAATGGTTTAATATTTTTTAACAAATAAAAATATGATCAACCAAATACCAAACTTTAATTTTAATTTTATTTCTATTTAGGAGGGGCTTAATCTTTATAAGAATTGAGATTTGAAATGAGTAGGAAATGGTTTTTGGCCAAGGTCATTGATCCAAGCCTAAGACAAAAATAGAAACAAAAAGGAGAGCTCTATCTTGAGAAACAAGGTCATCTAACTCACAAGACAGATCCAAGGGTAGCTACACCTAATTAAAATATTTCAATTTTGAACATGATTATAAATCCATTTGACCAAACAACTAGTAGCTTTGTTCCATTCTCAAGGAATGTAATTACAACTAAAAACTTCTAGAGATGTACAAAAGAGAAGAGTTTGATTAACAATTGAAGCCAATTTCCAACTAACATCCTCAAGCAATTATGAAGTAAGCAAATTCAACACCACTTGAGAACCATATTCACAAATAAGCTTGTGTCATCCCCTCAAACAACATTGCTCCATATCCTATAAAATGTGATGCAGTACAAGGCATGAGAATCCCCAAAGGAGATGTCCTAGCACCCAACAAATAACCTCACAACAGAAACACAACACAAGAAATAAGATCCGATACATGCAATGCGTTGGGATGTAAGGCCTTCCCAGTTACAACCAAATACAAAACAAGTAATTATTCTGGAGGGTCCCTCAAGATCAATTTAAATCCTAGCTAGTCTAGATCCACACTCTAGTAGAGACCTCCAAGAAACATCTAAATGTGTGCTCACAAGCCACCAAAAAATTTCCTTATTTCCCAAGCCAAAGCTACTAGCTCTACTCAAACTTTGCTCCTCTTCTTCAAGCTTCTATACAAGAAGAGATCACACCTTGAGATCTTGATTAGAAATGCCCATATGCCTTACTTAAATAGGCACTTACCACCCAAGATGTTACAAACACAACCAATATGGGATAAATGATAAATACAAATACCTTACAACAAATATTTAATTCTCACCCAAATACAACTAAGCCCCACCATGTGGGCCAATTAGAAAATTACATTGCCTTTATGGATCACAACTAATATTGAATGCATAATTTAAGGAACTTTCCCCAAAATTCTAAGATGCCACCTACACACCTCGATAAATGAAATGATAACCATTTTTCTTATTTTTCCTTTTATGCCACCCATGCACCTTGGTGGATGAAAAAACTTTTCTCTTTATTTTTTTCTATTTTTCATTTTTTTAAAAAATATTTTTCCTCTAATTTTTGTCAACTTTCTCTTTCCTCCAATTTATTTTGTTTTTATATAAAAAAATCTCACCCTCTTTTATTGCATCATGCAAGATGCTCCTACATCAGACACCTTAGGTAGATAGAAAAGTACGTTCCATACCTTGAGGCAAAAGAAATTTCTCCAACCAACTTCATCCTCACCAAAGGTTTCCAATCTACCCAAGACAAAAGAAAAAATCTATATACCAACCATCTTAGCTTCATCCATACAAACATCTAATTTGAATGAATCTCAGCAACCCAATCAACATGCTCATTCCTAGGGAAAAATTGAACATAATGCTCACCAACAATGCTTGTAACTCAAGCAAATTAGAAACACATAGATCTGCAATATCATGTAGATCCTCAACCACGTCATCAACATCCAACTCCACATCAGTAGTAACATTTATATAAACCATATCAATAGTAACTGATACATCCTCAATCATCTCAGCAACAACATCTGAATGCAGATCCATATAAGTAGCCATATTCAAATCCTCATCCATATGTGAATCCCCATAATCAGCAATCTCATCATCCACAATAAGATGCTCTACAATTTTCATGTCAAATTCAACCAACAAGTCATGAAAACAAATCTCCTTTCTAGTCTTAACAAGGTTAGGATTCTCTCTCTAACCTTAGGTATCTCAACAACAATGACAAGTTGCTTTGCAATTTTCATATCAGATTCCACAAACTGATCAACAAAACCAACCATACATACCTCTTCAACTTTAGTGAAGTCATCATTTATCTCTTCTTCAACAATAATTTGTCTTCTTCTCTACACAATCTTCTTAACCGACCAAACCACTCTCTTCTAGATTGGTAGACTCCAGCTCCATAAATCTCTGTGAAACTCAACTATCCCTTCCTTAACTCGATTGGTCAACCTAGCCTCCAATGAAGTAGACATCTCTAAAATCTTCTTCTCCACCACATTATAGAGATCTTCAATCATCCTAGGGTCCAATCTTCTCAGAGACATCTTCCAAGATCTTCACAAACCCTTTACAACAAATGCACTCTCTTAACAATCACTAACCAAGTCAAACTTTCAGTCAACAAGATCATATGTCCATCTTCACAACCATCGATCCATCTGCAAGTCCTTTGTAATTGTACTCTAGAACCATGATATACCACATCACAACAAGGATTTATAGGACTTTAGAAAGAAACATCCACCATAAGATTGATCAGATCCATTCATAATCAAATAATCTTCACACTAGGTCTTGGTGCAAATCACCTCAACTTCAATGATCTATCTGCACACTCAAGAACTCTAGTTGTGATACCATCTTATGTAGTACAAGGAAGAAGAATCTCCAAAGGAGATGTTTGAGTCCCCAAAAAATAACCACACAATGGAAACACAACACAAGAAATAAGATCTGATATCAAACATATCTCTTTATTCATAAATTTACTGACTACATGCAATGTGTTAAGCTATAAGTCCTTCCCGATTACAACCAAATGCAAAACAAGTAATAGTTCTACAAGATCCAATCCAAACCCTAGCTAGTTCAGATCCACACTCTAGTAGAAACCTCCATGTAAAATTTAAGCATGTGCTTGTAAGCCACCAAGCAATCTCCTTGTTTCCCAAGCTGCGGCTACTAGCTCTGCTCAAACTTCACTCCTCTATTTCATCCTCTTCTCTAAGTTTCTATACAAGAAGAGATCATATTAGAAAATTAGATGATTACATTGCCTTTGTGAATTAGAAAAAATATTAAATGCATGATTTAAGGAACTCCCACAAAATTATAAGATGCCACCTACAGACCTTGACAAATAATATGTCAACCTTTTTTCTTAATTTTCTTTTGATGCCACCCATGCACCTTGGTAGATGATAAAGCTTTTTTTCTTTTTTAAAAATTATTTTCCTTCTAATTTTCATCACATTCTCTCTCGTCCACTTAAAAAAAAAAAAAAACCCCTTTTATTTCATGATGCAAGATTCGCCTACATCAAAATGGGAAAAAAAAAAAAAAAAAACTCATCCCCTTTTATTTCGTGATGCAAGATGCCCTTGCATCAAAATGGCCAAGGACTCCATGAGATTGTTAGTATGCCAACCCTTATGAATTGAGAAAAGGAACTGAACTTCTCCAAAGCTACATCAAGCCACATCTCCAATGTGAGTAGGACCTGGATTTTCCCAAGAAGAACCATCAATGTTGGCTTTAAGAACTCCAAGTGGAGGAGGTGACCAATGACCCACATAGTTCACCCGTCTCTTCCCCTAACGTTTAGGATGGTTTGAAACATTGTGAATGATTGACTTGTAGCCTCTAAGAACTCATCCTAAAAATGAAAGTTAAGGCATCTGCAAATAGAAAGATCACCAAGATCCATACCTCCATCTAACTTACACATAGCTTGAATAGTTTCCTTAAGAGAGTGAAATCTTCCACCAAAGATGTATGACACCAACTCGAACATTGTGAAAGCTTTGTTAGTTTCTCTCTAACTAGATATGTCAAAGAATAAAAGAGGGGCTAGCAATCCATGCAACTTGAAGAGGTGAAGCCTTGGAGGGGGCATTCCCCAAGCGGTCCCATAACTTGGGCAAGGAGGAAGCATGAAAACAAAAGAAACCCCAAGCACTGGGTTGAAAAAGAACCACCAACCACATGAAGAAATTAAATTTGGACTGAGAAAACTTAATCCAAACTTGTTTCCAACAAGGGAGCTCACCAGCAGACTCCCAATATCTAAATTGAAAGGTTAAAAATAAAGAGATTAATTAACCTCTATAAAAGTTCATTATGCTCCTTGTATCCATACTAAATTGAAGAAAGTGAAAGCCCCTCAACATTATGGGTGAGAGTCTTTGAGAACGTGACACCTCAACTTCATGTGCAAGAAGAATATTTCATTGAGCATTGAGTCTATTCAAACTTATGAAGGTCTTCTCCCAAATGTAGTGAGGAGGTTTCTCAAAGATCTTAAATTAACATTTGCATCCAATGAAATTAGAAGCCATATTTGGAGCATCCACAAGGATTGGCATCAAGTGTCAAACTTGAAAGGAAGTTTGTGTCTATAGTTAGATAATAAAGGCTTTACTAAGCATTCAATAGCACTATAGAAGACATTCGTTAAATGTGGAAAATAAATTGTAATCTGAGCAGTCCAAAAGACTAAGTAACCAACCACTTAGTCTGATTGCAAAGATGGATCATGGGTACACAACATGTAATTATCTGTCACATATAATCTAATATCCACCATGTTTTCTCAGTAGGCAAGATTCTAGCACTGAATTAGATCTTTATAATGGGTTATGAAGGCTCTCATTGAAACAAAAATACCTCTTCCACCTTTGCAACCGGTGTGAGATTATCTAATTATTTTAAGGTCAAACATTATAATTCTCTAGGATGCTTTTAGGTAGGAAGATTAGTGTTCCTTTGTGTTATTTTCTAATAATGCCTTTCAATTAGTTTTGTCAAAGGTTAAAAGGATTTGACCAATTTTTGTCAAAGGTTAAGGATTTGATTAGTTTTGTGTAAATTTTTGAGGTTAATTAACCTCATCCAAAATGTACAAAATTGAGGTAGCTACTAATTTAGAAGTTATATCCTGAATTCTATAAATACAAGGTCAATTGTAATGTGAAGGGAGAGAGTCAATAAAGAGTGCATTTGTTTGTATCTTCAAATGTCCTAAGTATGGTCACTATTTTTTCATATGTTAAGTTGGTGACTCTTTCATAAATTTATGTGTGCCATAAATATTTGATGTAATAGGTATAGTGAAATACAATCATGTCTTGGTATCTTATGTGAATTATGATGGTGTGTCTTTTTATGTTGTGCTAAATATCCCTTTTGTAATCATTATTCATGGAGGTCATCCAAAAACAAGTTTTAGGAACCCGATATGGGCCAATGTGTGAGGTTTCATCCATGCTACCAAATTTTCCCTTATGATGTCTTCAAACCTTGCACTCAACAAGACTTGATCCCTACTGGACTCTTTGTGAGCCATTCAACTCACACACACACACACACACACACACACACACACACACACACACACACACACACACACACACACACACACACACACACACACACACCTATATATACATACATGTATGTATATATGTATATATATGTATATATATACATCTTTACATACATGTATATATGGTATGTGCATTGACAACCTTTTTTTTCTTTCAATTTTCAATAGTGAGTATGTGCTATAGGGCATATGTGCTTTTAAAAAAGCAAAATGTTATAAATGGGTTGCATACCCACAACCCATTCATTTTAACTCTTTTGTTTAACCTCTCCTCATAGTAGCGTGTACACGAATTGGAGAAAATCAACCTTTTCACCACCTGCCTGGCCAATATGCCTCCTCACCGACAAAATACAAGTTCACGAGCATGTCGTATGTGATCTAAATTTAATTTTTCATTGTTTGATATGTTTTTTATATTTTTTTGTAGGTCTTTTATATTGTATTGTAGGTTTTTTACAATTTTTCTTTAGATTTGTTTATTTATTTAGATTTCAATTGATTTTTAATTGGGAAATGTCAATAATCAATTGAAAAATCCCCAAGAAGCTCAAAACCCTTAAGAAAATCAAAACCAAAACCCTCCCCAAGAAGAACAAAAAATTCCACAGCCTGAACCAATTGCAAGACCTCTGCCTAGCACACAAGAAAATATAATAAATGAAATAGAAAGAGGCAAAATTGAATTAGAAGGACTCATTGGTCGGTTGAAAGAATCTGGACAAACCAATCCAATGAGGTCTCAATTGGCATTGTCCCTCAAATCCATTAAGACCCAGATAGCTTTAGTTAGTGGTCAGTTAGATGTTTGGTAGGTTAAGAGGGATGGACAAAAAAGATTTTATGCAAATAAATTGTCATATCAAGATGTTAAAAAAAAAGAAATACCAAATGGTAGAATATGTGCATTATTTAGAAAACCCGGTGAACAAAATACTGTTAGAGAGGGTACTAAATAGTTCCCCATCCATTGGTGCATACACGATGCTATTAGAAATAATTTTTGGGATAGATGGTGGATGGTTTCTGATGCCCCTCCTTCTAACAATCACGAGGTTCCCATCTATTTTTTAAAGAAATTATATTGTGATTTTGTCCTTGGGGAGATCCCCAATTATTTTGATATATATGACTCCCAAGGTAGAGGTGGGGGGTCATCATTTGAGAGGCTGGGGGCCTGTCATGACCCTAATGTAGTTAGGCAACTTGTGGTCAAGCCACAGGGTCAACATGTGACTATTCCTTCAGTTGTGAAGGAACATGTAGAGGCCAACACTTTAGGGACCATTAATGATTTGACATAGACCCTCATCCATTGCATGAGTCCATTATTTGAGGGGGAGCCTTTAGTGTGTCGAGTCACATGTGCACATCATGCAGATCCTTATGCACATTTGGCACTCATGCTAGAGATGGTGTGGATGATGGGCTCGTCACTGATCAGTTCCTAAATGACACATTTGACATTGACACACAGGTAAATTAGAATTATAATTTACTAATTTAATCACATTTCATATGTATAGTGAATGATTAATTAATTAGCATCTATTGACATTGTTCAAAATTTAGGGTTAGAGTGTTGGCGAGCCTAATAGTGATCCTCCGGCCCCATTTTTTGCCCCATACACAAGTCTAGAGGTATGTATCAATTTAATTGTTTAAATTAATACATATATTTATTAAGTAATCATATTAAGGATTGACAAAAAAAATTATGCATGTGCATTAGTTCTCTATAGGACCGTTGACATTTAATACGGACTCAGAACATAGACATCATACAAGCTTCGTAGAGGTAAATTTGTTTCATGTTTCATGTTACATGTAACGTGTACTGTATGACATGTAGCTCATGACATTAGACACTCCTCCTCATCTCCAACAGTCCGTCGATCGTGGAGTGGTTGTAGCTATGGCTAGTTTACGGCCATTAACTGAGGTATGAAAGAATTATCTTGGTTTTAGTTGTTGTTTATAATAGTTAGTATCAAAAATTTTAGTGTTATTTATAAGTGATTATATTGATTCAATTTTTGTAGGGTCTTTTCACACCTGATCATCCACGAGCCTTCAACGTGGACTTGCAGAGCGATTATATAATGGCGGTAAGAAAATAATTAATTTTGTGTGTACATATATTTGATTTCAATGTATAATAATTATTCATCCATTTCTACTTTTTTTGTATCAGCTCGAGTTAGAGAAGAGCCTCAACAAGAGGACAAGCGAGCGTGTGAGGAGGACCCCATCATTACCACTATCTCCCTCCACATGACGACTGAAGGCCTCTAGAGATTTTTTTCCTTCCCCTCATGGGAAGGAGAAGATATAGTTGATAGACATGTACATGTATAGGCATCAGTAGACATATATGTTGGATTTTATGTCAGTGGACATATTCAATATACATTTTATAGGCATCAGTAGACATATATGTTGGATTTTATGTCAATGGACATATTCGATATACATTTGATGTATATATGACATTTTATATTTGACGTATGACATTTATTTGATGCATGACATTATTAGACTTATGACATTGTCGGTTAATATATGATATGTTTGTTCATGCATGACATTATTGGTTATCATTTTATATTATATATTTGTTCATGTATGACATTAAATTAGATATGTTTGTGTATGACATTAAATTAGATATGTTCATGTATGACATTAAATTATATATGTTCACATGTATGACATTAAATTCAATATCTAATCAGTTCGAAACTTTGATAGAATATTGATTAACAGTAAACTTAATCACTGTTTAAGCATAAGTTTATCATTTCCAATATGTCATCGTCATATGATTTATGATCTTGTTCATGTTTAAAGTTTTCCTTCTCTATCATTTATTTATCAAGTTTAATTCAATACCTAATCAATTTGAATTTTTGATACAATATTTATTAGCAATAAACTTTATCAGTGTTAAAATAGCTATTTTATCCCCTTGCTTATGTTTGAACTTGGTGTGGGGCCTTGTGTTATCTCCTAGCTTAGGGGAGCGGGGCAGTAAGGTTCCATGGTTGGGTGGAAAGTATTTTATCCATTGAGTATTTTTCCAGAGTTTTTCAAGAGCCTTGGATGATCTTTCTTCACACATTCCAATTTTGCATCTTTTTTTGTGTGTGACTTGATGTTGCAACATCATATTTTTGTATCATGACTATGATATAATACTTATGTATCCATTTTGTATAGAGATCATGTTGGAGGAGAAAAATGTTAGAAGTATATGAAAACATGATATATAATGATTACTTGCTCCTTGTAATATGTATATGTACATGTTGGGCGTTCATTTTGCACGAGGTCAATGACAAGAATCCATAGTGTAATTCCTCTCTTGAAAAGAAAATCTTTTTAAGGATCCACTCCAAGGTTCAGTGTTTTTCTTGCGACGTACCAAAATCCACTCAGTAGAAGAAAAATGTGAATGTTCACAAGGAGGCCTTTGCTGGTTCTAAAACCCTTTTATCTTAGAATCGAAGTAAATTTTTTTTGCTATCTCAAAATATCACACCAAAAGAACAATCTTTTTGTATTTTCTATTTTTCAAAGAATGCAACTCTAACAATGCAGCTAGTATGAGGTCCTACTCTAATAAGGGGGGTTAGAAAAGAAAATAACAAAACTAAAAGAAAATAACATGAAATCAAATAACTTGAAATTGAAATTCCTAAATGGACATAAGCTACAGAACACAACACGCTGCGAGTTAAACCTTCAAAGAAATTAGTAGGAAACCAATGAAAATAGGAGCAACACTTCCTAGAATCCACTAATGCAATCGTCGGTGAGAATCTTTAACAAATCGAATGATGTTTCACTCTTCATCAAATCACAAGGCCATGGAAAGTGTACTCATGCGGGACAAAAAGCTATGTAGACACAATCAGGTGATCTCTTCTCAAGCTCATTACATCAACGAAATTCATATATCTGTAGCAAACACCAAAACTAAAAGATCACATAACTAGAAACAACACAATAAACCTTTGGCTCAATCACAATCTCATTAATAAAATCCACAAAACAATGACACATTCAGGCAAGAATAACTACACTCCAAATGCTAGCACCAAAAGCACAACTTTATTGCATAATAACAACGACCTTTCTTACATTTTACAATGGGGTATTTATAAGAAATTGTCTCCTCAATTTGTGTTGAGAGTGAGAGATATCTTCATGCAATAAAAATGCTTTTAAAATATTAAAATAAGCTAAATATATACAAAATAACAATCTAACTGGTGCTTAGAGGGACTCCATTGATATTTTATTCATTAATTGGATGCATGAGCCCTTTACATGTCAAAAACAATGAAAGAATGAGAGAGAAAGTAGGAGGAAGACATCAATCAAAGTAGAAGTGCATGGGGACATCAAAAATAGAAGCTGGCCCTTCACTTGATGTGTGTTGGAGTTAACTTGCCATTAAAATGTGCTCCCAATGCATGGAAAGTGCTATTTTTGGAACTAGCAATCAACTGTCGGCACACCTCTGAATTGCGGACCTATGGACTTGCGTAGCTGTGGACCTACGAAGCTACGGAGCTCAATTTGCAAAAAAATCAAAGTTCTCAATTTTGAATATGGTTTCTGGGTTTTGCTCAAATGAGGTTTTAGATCACTTTTTGTATATGCTCCATGCCCCTTTTTGATGAATTACAACCTCTTTATAGCCAATTACTTTTATAAACTTGCACTCCCTCTGCTTCTTCGATCGAAAATCTCAAGGCACCTGCATTGAATCTTGTCCCCAATAGCTGCATAAGATGAGGAACCTGATTTTCTTTATGTGTCCAACCTCTGTATCTTTGACCTTTGTCTTCTCTCCACCTATCCAATCCTTTTCGGTGAGAAACTAAGTGATCCAAATTATCCAAGATGATCAAATGTTTGCAACTTTTCACATTTTTTCGCAAATTTTTCTAGGTGTTTTAAAATGACTTTTTGGAGGTCTTTTGCTCAAAATTTCAAGTTGGAACCTTCGTCGTTCCCTAAAATTGGGCAACCAAAGGCTCGCTATTTTAGGGACTGAAATTAGATCTTCAGCTCTTCTTTCCAACAGTGTAAGCGATTTTGAATTCTGAGGCCTGAGTCAAAATTTATGACCTCGACAAATTGAGGATGCCATTTTTACCTACAAAAGAAGCAAACATTAGTCTGTAGAGTTAACAATGGATAGTAAAGACACACTAGCTACTCAAACAAAACTGGAGGTGAATCCTGAAATTTGGCTAAGTCTAAAATCCTAAAGCCCTGAAATTTGGCTAAGTTTGGATTCCTGAAGCCCTAAAATTTGGCTAGGTCTGGATTTCTTAAGCCCTGAAATTTGGCTCAGTCTGGATTTTTGAAGCCCTAAAATTTCCTAGAATCTTTACCTTATCTCGGGGAGGTCTGAAACCTATCTCAAAATATTCGTTGCATATAAAAAAAAATATCTTAAGTATAAGGAATTAAATATACATCAACTTATACTTAAACAATATATTTTAAACCCATTTCATGGCTATTCAGACAAAATTGGAGGTGAAAGGGCAGCTTGGCAAGGACACATGGTGCCTTGGAAGCACGCGGCATGAATGCGCACGAGGTGCCTTGATCATGTGCGTGAACACTTTGGGTGTGCGACCCTTAGAGAGTGCGCATGGCCCTTGGTGGTAGTGCATGCGCAAGCTGCTCCAGCGCGCATGTGTGGTACGAGCTGTGCCAGCGCATGACACGAACGTGTGAGCCACGCTAGTGCACGGAGGGAGTGGTGCCAGTGCATGGCATGAGCTACACTAGTGCGTGCATGCAGCGTGAGCCGAGCCATGATGGCATGAGCCATGCCATCGCACGAGCGCATTATTGCATGAGCGTGCAATGACATAAACACACTTGGTGGCACAAATGTGTGCGGTGCTTTTTTTTTTTTGATTTTTTGTGTTTTTCAATTTTTTTTGTGATTTTTTCAAATATTTGACTCTAAAATTCTAAGGTTTAATAAAAATCTTCTTCTCCTGACTCCTAAACTATGAGTTTGGGAGTCGAACAAAGTAGGCGGTCCCCATTCCTAGTGAGGAATGGGGTGTGTGTTGTGGACAACACAATAGTACACATGCTTAGTTGCAATAAAGAAGAATGGGTATATCAAGATGATTGTCCTTGGTATGCTTATGTGATTTCTACACCATCTAATTGTAATAATGGATTCAATTATTTATAATGAAATATTGTTCATATATTTATGATAGTTTTTACTTATGGGAACTTATGTATGTGTTTCTAGTAGTGATGTTTGGGAACCTATAAGAACTTGGTTGTTGAGTTAATATAGAATATTCATATATTTAATCAATGAGATATATCAAAATATTTAATGTTAGAAGAATTGAAAATGAAATGTATGTGCTTCAATTTTGTGTTAAAATTAGAATAAAATTTATTCCACTTTCACCCTTATTAGTTATGTGATCTCTTAGGTTCCTTGTCAGGGGGATACAAGGAAGAATTACTATCTAGATTTCTTAGATTACTGGATGGATTTCTTGTAATATTGTGGTTATTGAAATTGAAACTTATGATGCCTTTGATTCTTTAGGTGTAGATAGGCCAAAAAACTTACAAGCAAGTTAAATTTACTACTAGTCTTTTTTACTTTTTAAATAACTTGTGTGTGTGTGTGTGTGTGTGTGTGTGTGTGTGTGTAGGGTACTCAAGGCACTCAAAGTCTTCATGAAGCATTTTCAAGGAATCTTCATCATACCACCTTTCTAGGTAAAGGTGGATTTGGTGTTTAAATAGTTCCTAGAAGAGATCCTAAGCCTTGCACCTAATGCAAAGCCTCCCACTATTCTCTTACAAATCACAACTCAACTCTAGGATTCCTTTATACTCTTGGAATCTACCCAAGAAATTTAACTCTACTAGGGTTCAAGAGGATGTCTCTAACTTGGTAATACCTTTCCACAACCATATCTAAGAGGTTATAACTCAATTCTTCATTTTGTCTTCAAAACACCCATGTTTCTACCTATGCACATAGTGTACCCTAGTGCCTCCAACATACCAAAACGCATCCTAGGCTTCACACCATGACCCCAACACCTTGGTTCATCTCAAGACATCCCATCTAACATTTTCCAACTCCTTGTAACCTCTCAACAACTCATCTCTTACACTTTCCCAATTTTGCCTGTTCTAGGCTTGACTCAACTAGCCCTTGCTAGATAGTAATTCTCAATTTTCTCCAAAATTTTCCATTGACCTTCCCAAAACCTTTGGTGTCTAGATAACCTTTATCCCCTTATAAAACATACCAAAATTTCAACTATAGTTTTTTTGGAAGTATCTCTCAAATCTTGCTATCTCAGTTACACAACTAGGCCTAATTTGTGGCCATTTACAAAGCAGCTCATATCCCTTTATTTTTTGAAACCTTAAAAACCTCAAAAAGTCTTGTATTATGACTCAAATGAAAGGATTTCAAAGTTTTTTTGGTCACTCTAGCATTTCTACATCCTCTTTCACCAAACCCTCACTTCTAGGCACTTTACCTTAGGGCTTTCCCAAAAACTCATCTCCCAATCTTTCTAGATCTTGTAAATGGATCAAAAATACTTAAAATCATCCCAATATATGATATCAAACATAAAACTTATCCTTTTTTGGAGAAAACTCTTACTTCTCTACTTGGGGTAGTCACCCATGCCCATGCTCTTCACTGCCCAACCAGTCTTTGGTTCTTTCTCTCTATCAAAACTCTTACCCTGCACACAAAATCATCATATATACATTCATTACAATTGTAACACCCTCTCCCACAAGTTACATCTACATCACAGATAGTGGGAGGGGTAAATCCATTAATCTAGCCTCAAAATAGTGAATGATTGTCACGTGATAGAGATAAACAGTGATGTAAAGCTAGAATAGGATTCTCAAGGTTTAGTTATGATGTAGAGCCTAATAGGATTCTCAAGGTTTCATTAATTTCATATGTTAGATCTACCATCATAGAATACTAATTGTAATGGGCACTCATATGTATATGTGTACCTCGTAAATCTATCAATCTATCACCGTGGAGATAGGATATCTATGTATATGCCAGGATAGGTCAAATGGTCTAGAAAATTGTGTTATTGATAAGTAGGCTTAGATCTTTTTTCACAAGTCAAATTGCGATAGTACTAATGGAATTCAAGTGTGTAATTTTTTAGTCAATCTCATTATCCCATGTTTCACGAGTAGTGGGTCACAAGAACCCATCTCTCATGAGAGTAAATAGAACACTTAGCACTCATTGGATCTAGGTAATTCTCATAGAGTTGAGGTACATGGACTTCCTAAGATGTCACCCACCCCAGTATTATTCTCGCTTGAGCACACTTAACTATAAAGTTTCCTCTATGGTTAAACCCACTCTTCCTACAACACAATTTGAAAAATCTTCACCAAGTGTTGTGCCTTATGAACCATTCATTAGAATTCTCCTTAAGCTCATTGATTGATAAGTAGGAGACATTTCTACAAGAAGTCAAATTGTGATATTGCTATCAAAATTCAATAGTGTAGTATTTGAGACAAATTCATTGACCCATGTTTCATGAGTAGTGGTTTACATAAACTGATTTCTCATGATAATGAATAGAACACTTAGCACTCATTGAATCTAATTGATGCTTAGAGAGGTGAAGTACGAATACTTCTTAGGAGTTCACCCATCCTAGTACTACTCCAACTCAAGTGCGCTTAACTAAAAAGTTTCCCCCATGGTTAAAACCACTCTTCTTGCAACTCCATTTGTAAAAGCTTCATCAAGTGTTGTGCCTTATGAACCATTCATTAGTAATCCCCTTAAGCTTGTTAATTGATAAGTAACATATATATTCCACAACATGTCAAATTGTGATATTTCTATCAAGATTCAACTATGTTGTTTCTGAGTCAAATTCATTGACCCATGTTGCATGAGTAGCGGTTTACATGAACCCATCTCTCATGAGAATGAATAGAAAATTTAGGACTCATTGGATTCCTACTTATCAATTAACACTCACCAAATCCAAACAATACACTACACCATCGCCTCAACTCCTAGAAGTAGTAATTTGTATGCCACATGCTAGCGATCATCACAACACAAACCAAATGAATTGCAAATCCCAAATCATGCACTGTTCCAAGTCTTCTACCATGCTTTATGCTCCCAAACCTTAATTCTAGGTCACCAACAAGTTATAACCAAAATATAGTAACAATACCTAACATATTTCTCTATCACTAGCCTACAACTAGTCTTTACTAAAGCATCTATAACTTACTCAAATCATTACATAAAGTATTACAATTGTAGACATAAGGTCTATACTCATCTTGCAACACATATCCAAGCTCACATATCCATGAACATTGTACACTATTTGTATTATTCTAAACATTGACCTTAAAACTATTCATTTTGATAGGGTTTTCCCAGCCACCCAAAGGTAATGGAGTAGATAGTTTGATCCCACAAAAAAAGGTGAGAGAGATTTGGCAATTAGAAACTTTGTACTGGCTAACACTACAAGTTTTAGCATCACCCAAGATGGCATCGCAAAATCAAAATGGAGTATGATCTCCAGAAAGTGAGAGAGGTTAGTGTAGGTCTTTGCAACACGGTCCTACATGAACTAGAATCGCTTCCATACCTTGCACGAGCTTTGAGATATGGCCCGTCAAAGATCACAACTCTACGACATTTAGTGACCCTTAGGGATGTTCTAGTTTGGTGTGCCTGAGAACGTTCGAGCACTAAACGGGATGAGACAAGGTTGGGGATAGGGTTTACTCGACCACTCGGAGCTAACAGAGTAGATAGTTTGATCCCATGATGAAAGGTGAGAGAGATTTGGCAATTGACAACTTTGTACTAGCCAACACTACAAGTGTCAACATCACCCAAGATGGCGTCACAAAATCAAAATGGAATATGATCTCTAAAAAGAGAGAGAGAGATTATTGTAGGTCTCCACAACATAGTCATATAAGAACTGGAATCACATCCATACCTCACATGAGCTTCGAGATATGCCCCATCAAAGATCGCAGCCCTATGGCATTTAGTGACCCTTAGGGATGTTCTGGTTTGGCATATCCAAGAATGTTTGAGCACTCAATGGGATGGGAAAAGGTTGGGGATAGGGTTTACCCATCCACGTAGAGCTAATAGAGTAGACAGTTTGGTCCCACAATGAAAGGTGAGAGAGATTTGACAATTGGCAACTTTGTACTGGCCAACACTACAAGTTTCAGCATCACCCAAGATGGTGTTGAAAAATCAAAATAGAGTATGATCTCCAAAAAGTGAGAGATTTTAGTGTAGGTCTCTACAATAAGGTCCTATAGGAACTGGAATTGCATCCATACCTCACACGAGCTCCAAGATATGCCCTGTCAAAGATTGCAGCCCTATGGCATTTAGTGACCCTTAGGGACATTCCAGTTTGGCATGCCCAAGAATGTTCGAGCACTCAAAAAGATGGGACAAGGTTGGGGATAGGGTTTACCTAGCCACCTGGAGCTAACATAGTAGACAATTTGATCCCATGATGAAAGGTGAGAGAGATTTGGCAGTTGCAACTTTGTACTGGCCAACACTACAAGTTTCAGCATCACCCGAGATGGCATCACAAAATAAAAATGGAGTATGATCTCTAAAAAGTGAGAGAGGTTATTGTAGGTCTTCACAACATGGTCCTATAGGAACTAGAATCACATCCATACCTTGCATGACCTCTAAGATATGCCCCATTAAATATCACAGCCCTATGAAATTTAATGACCCTTAGAGATGTTCTAGTTCGACATGCCCAAGAATGTTTGAGTGCTCAACAAAATAGGATAAGGTTGGGGATAAGATTTACCTAGCCACCCAAAGCTAATAGAGTAGACAGTTTGATCCCATGAGAAAATGTGAGAGAGATTTGGCATTTGGCAACTTTGTACTGGCCAACACTACAAGTTCCAACATCACCCAAGATGGCATCAAAAAATCAAAACAAAGTAGATCTCCAAAAAGTGAGAGAACTTAGTGCAGGTCTCTGCAACATGGTCCTATAGGAACTAGAATCACATCCATATCTCACACAAGCTCTGAGATATGCCCTATCAAAGATTGCAGCCCTATGGCATTTAGTGACCCTTAGGGACATTCTGATTTGGCATGCCCAAGAATGTTCAAGCACTCAACAGGATGGGATGAGGTTGGGGATATGGTTTACCTGCCACTTGGAGCTAACGAAGCAGACAATTCGATCCCACAACGAAAGGGAGAGAGATTTGGTAGTTGGCAACTTTATATTGGCCAACACTACAAGTTTTAGTATCGCTCGAGATGGCATTGCAAAATAAAAATAGAGTATGATATCTAAAAAGAAAGAGAGGTTATTGTAGGTCTCCACAACATGATCCTATAGGAACTAGAATTACATCCATACCTCACATGAGCTCTGAGATATGCCCCATCAAAGATTGCAACCCTATGGCATTTAGTGACCCTTAGGGACATTCCGAGTCAGCGTGCCCAAGAATGTTTGAGTGCTCAAAAATATGGGAAAAGGTTGGGGATAGGGTTTACCTGGCCACCTAGAGCTAATAAAGTAGACAATTCGATCCCACGATGAAAGGTGAGAGACATTTGGTAGTTGGCAACTTTGTACTGGCCAACACTACAAGTTTTAGCATCATCCAAGATGGCATTGCAAAATAAAAATAGAGTATGATCTCCAAAAAGAAAGAGAGGTTGGTGTATGTCTCTACAACATGGTCCTATAGGAACTAGAATCACATCCATACCTTGCACAAGCTCTAAGATATGCCTCGTCAAAGATCACAACTCTATGGCATTTAGTGTCCCTTAGGGACGTTCTGGTTTGGCATGCTCGAGAATGTTCAAGTGCTGAATGAGATGAGATAAGGTTGGGGATAGGGTTTACCTGGCCACCTGGAGCTAACGAAGTAGACAGTTCGATCCCACGACCCTTTTTCCAATAAGTTGCAAATTTGAGCAACGTTTACAACTTTCAACAATGCAACTTTGCACAAAAAGTGCAATTTTTACATTTTTCACTTGATTCCAATTCTATTACTTGGAAAAGGTTAGAAAACAATAAAATGGCTTATTTCCAAATGCTCAGCCCTTCACCAATTCTCAAACTCCTGTAAAGTTGTCAGCATTTTTGCAATTTTGCTTTGATAACTTTTGCAATTTTTTGCAATTTTTGACATCTTAACTCCTAGATGCCCAAAACTTAAACTAATGACCCTAAGGACCTTTATAACCTTCTAAGAAACTCAACCACTCCTAGGAATCCCAATCACAAGGAAAACCTATCACAAAGACAACTAATCACTGGTTGCTCTTAAGGGCATCACAAGGCTTATTTGACACAAAACCCCACAAATACAACTAATGACCAAGGGTGGCTTTCAAGCATTGAAAGGGTCTATTTAGGTTCAAAATAACATGAATCCAACATTAGATTCAAACTATGCAACTTTCATTGGCTAGTTGCTTCACAAACTCAAGACTAGGCTTGTAACCTTGAACATGGAAAATCACAAACATATCCTCACAACCCAAAGAAAAGAATCACTTATTTGGATACCCTTTTTGATTTTATACAACATACTAAAGCCTTGGAATCTCAAGAGAAGTATGCAACAACTGAGTTTTTTAAGGCTCACTTAGGAATGTAGGCAATTAGGCATCCATTAACAAAGAAAGTACCCTACCCCTTGAGAAAAAATTCAATTTAGAAATTGGAACATGAGGGGGATCATGTTAGATGATCACATACCAATTTTCAAGCCTTGAAACCTTCTCTGTAGCGAGTTATGGAAGATGTCGCTATGAATTTCTAGCATACACATGGATCTTGCATGCCTAGGGCATCAAGTTTTTCTCTCCAGCCTCATTATTTTGACCTAAAACCAAAAGGAACATAAAAAAAATTGTCCTAACTCAGATTGCACCAAGGGTTGTTGATTTCCCTTGGTGGAATCTCAAGATATGAGGGAAAGTAGATGGAACCCTAGGTAATGGCACAAAATGGGGACATCAGTTAGTAAAATGAGAATATCTTGAGTTGTAGAATGAATTAGAACCTCATTCCAAGTGCAATAGAAAGAAGATTCACAAAGCTATCCAACCATACTAGATATCTATACTTATATGTGATCAACTTGACCAATGACCTATTTTTTCATGAGTTCGAATATAATAATCTATCTTTTGTTATGATTGAGTTCAATTTTTTAATGTTCTTTTTTATTAGTGTTGAAAATGATTATTTTTAGTGTTGATAAGTGGTTCTAACAGTTGGAGGAAATCTATTTAAGGTTTCCACAAGAGGATAAACCCATTGTACCGACAGGTGAATAGCAAACATTGAATAAAACTCATAATTTCTGCCTTTTTCTCTGTTGTTTCAATATTGTATGGGCTGTATGGATTAGTAGGGGTAAAATTTTGGTATGGTTGGATAGAAGATTGAGTTAGTGTTCCATTTCATTTGGTTTTAATTATTTATCCTATCTACAACAAAAGTAACATCAATTTTTGTAGAGGTTGGTCAAATTTACCCTAAATCTGAGGGTTTCTTCAAGATGGCCTCCTAACTTGCAATTCCACTGTGGGATTTCAATGCCACTTTGGGGAATTCAAGTCAAGAGAGGGTACTTCAAGATGGTAGAGATTTAGAACTATATATGTAGGTTACCTATTTTTACCAGCAAGCACTAGACTGAACATTATTATATGTCTAGTCTAGATTTGAAGAAGAAAGAAGGTTCAGGCTTCCAAAATGATTGATTTGACCCAAGTGAAGGGTGTAGAGGATTAATTGGATGTGAAGAAGAGTTCCAAGGGGTGGAGTCAGGTATGTGAACCCATTTACTCATACTTCCTTTGTAACCTAGCCTAATCTGGTCAATTAGGTCTGTGACTCAAAGTGGGTGTGTGTTGGTGCTGGAACAGAGTCAGAGTTTGACCTTTTGGAATCTCTAAGAGGTGGTTAGAGGGTGTCTAAAAAGGTGAAAATATAGTGTGGCCCTTTGAAATTTTTTTGAGTTTGACTAAGAAAGCTAGGATTAGCCCTATTAGAAATGCCGGTAACAATTATTCAAATCAGTTGTTGGGGGTTTGAGAACTTTAAAGTTGGGTGTTTTTGAGAGATTAGGTCCATAGAAACATTTTCTATGAAGAAAGTTGAGTTCTAAACCCATCTAGGGAGAGTTTTCCTTTTTAGGCCTATAAGAGAAGGGGACTCCCTAAGAAGTTGTGATTGATCTAAGTTAGTTGAGAACCCTAGTGGTGCAGGGCACCTAAGGCTCTTAGGCATGAATTCAAGGTGTTTAGTAGGTTAGAATCATTAGGAAAGAAGTTTGATCCATACTTGTAATAAAAGACTCAATTGTAAGGTATAATGGCACATTGGTGTGGTTATAAGCCAAGTGACCATTTGTAACCAAGGAGTCATAATAGGTGTGATTTTGATGTTTTTATGATGTTTTAGGTGGATTTGAGTCATTAAGACACCTTTGGCTTTAAGGTTTGTAAAAAAGTGCAAGAAAGTTGCAAAATGCAAAAAGTTGTTAAAGAGCAATTTTTGTTGTCAAACTAAAAGATGGAAGTTGTATGGTCTTCCAACCATCCAAATGGAATTTTTAAGCATTGGAAGGAACTTATTTAAGGTCTCCACATGTGGGGAAGGTCATTGTACGGACGAGTGGAGAACATTTGGTGACTAAAGCTTAGAATTTCTGCCTTTTTTACTATTTTTTCAATTTTGTATGGCCTATATAGATTGGGAGTGGAACCAATTTCATATTATTGGATAGAGGGTTGAGTGAGGATTTCATTGAATTTTGTTTGAAGTGTTTATCTTATTTAGAACAAAAGTTATAGCAGATTTTGAGAAGGTTACCCGGATTTACCCTAAATCTGAGGGTTTCAACAAGATGGCCTCCTAACTTGCAAAACCACTGTGGGATTTCAATGCCACTTTGTGGAATGAAATTTAAGAGAGGGATCTTTAAGATGGTAGATTTTTAGGGTTATAGGAGTAGGGCACCTATTTTTACTAGCGAGCCCTAGACTGAACATAGTCTTATGTCTAGTCCAGTTTTGAAGAAAAAAGAAGGATCAGACTCCCAAGTTGATTGATTTGACCCAAGAAAAGGGTTTAGAAGGAAAAATTCAAGGTTTAGAAGAGATCCAAGGGGTTGAACCAAGTCTATGAACCCATTTGTTTATGTTTTCCTTTTAACCCAGCCTAAACTGGCCATTTAGGACTGTGACACAAAGTGGGCATAACTTGATGCTGGAGTAGAGCTTGTGATTGATCTTTTGGAATCTCTTAGGAGTGGTTAAATGGTGTTTAGTGATGTAAAAACATTGGATGTTCCTTTCTATGGTTTGGGAGTTTGACCATTCAAACTAGGAATTGTCCTAATAAGAAGTGTTGGTAACAATTTTTGCAATTTGATTGTTGAGTGTGAGAAACATCAAAATTGGGGTTTTCTTATTGGTTTGAGTCTATAAAAAACCATTTCCATCAGAAAAGTTGAGTGTTGGAACCATTTAAGAAATATTTTTCATTTTAAGCCTATTGGTGATAGGGAGTCCCTAAGTGTTGTGGTTGGTCCAAGTTGTTTGAGCACCCTAGGTTTGAGGGTTCAACTTGTGAACTGAAGTCCACTTAGAGATAGAGTCTACCTATGTTAGAGGTCTATTATATCAGTCATTAACCTTGGAAGAAGGCCTAGTTACTGTTTGATGTAGAGTAAGCACAAGGAAGCACCAAACAATCAACCTTCCACCCCCCAAACCTTCAAACTCCACAAGGGTAAAGCAAAGGCTATGAATCACTTCCAAATGGATACTACTCTGATATTATAACTTTCCAACACGTTTACAAACCCAACTCTCCAAAGAAGACAAGAATCCAACTTCTTACTACTTTGATCAACAATGGCCTACTACCCCTCAACTTGGCAAAAGTGGGTTTATGGTGTTCCCAAGCTTTCTAGCAACAATGATGGCTTGAGGAAACCTTAACATGACCAAAAAAAGGAAAATCATTGGTTATACCTACTGCAAACAACCCACAAAATAGAATTTAGCATTTGACCTACTAGGCAATTAGGCCTCCCACTTCAGTTTTTCAGCAATAACTCAAAATGCTTCCAAAGGACCTAGCCAAAAAAGTATAGTTTTAGATACCCTTTTCCAATGATTAAAAGATTCCAAAGTTTGAAAAGTTCACTCCACTCCAGCATGCCTTAACCCCAACCATGCACTTAGGCCTAATTGGCAACTTTAGGCATGGCCTACAAGGCAATGGCCAAGAAATGGGTTCATGGAATCAATCTTCCAACTCTAGAGTGTTCTCCTAACCTAGATAGAAGTGTTTTTCTAATTCACCAAGTCCTCAACTCCTTTTCTTCACATTACTCAACCAAAGTGCACAAACAAGGTCTAATACATGGGTAATATTAGACCTAGGGCTTGCTCCCATAAATCTCTGTTGTAACCTCATGTATTGAGACCTTTAAAATATGATAATGCATTTCCCTAACTTTCCCCAAACAAATTTGGAACAATTTCCAATAGTGGAGTTTCAAGTTAGGGCCATTTCTTTGGCCAAACCCTTGTTTTGAGGGTTTCATAGGGTAGTGACTAAGAAAAACCAATAACTTGATTATCCTGACTGATGAACACTTGAAATCAAAACCAAAAATTCATAAATAAGTAGGGCTATCAAATCAATACAAAATTTTTGACTTCCTAATCACTACAGGCTGTACTGTACAGAAAAACCAGTCAAAATAGTCTAGAAATAGAAGATTTTATTGATTCTAAAGAGCAAGTACGTATATTTGTTCATGTTATCTCTCCCCTCTAGTGTCTAGAGCCTTTATAGGCCATTACAAATGGGTAGAACCACCCCATGGCAGATTTAGCCGTTGGGAGTGGTTTTTTGAAAAAGTTGTCAAATTATTACAAAAGTTGCTAATGCAACTTTTGCAATTTTTTTGCAATTTTTGCCATTTTGACAAACCTTCTTCCTAATTCAATTCTAACCATTCCTAAATTTTATTCTAAGACTAAAAACACCTAAACTATCCTAACAAACATAAAATAAACCAAAATTCCACATTTTGAACCAAATGATGCCTAGGTTCATATTAACACCTTGGGGTCTTGTATCCATTACATGGGTCGATGGCCTTGAGGAGATTTTCTTAATCAATCTTAAGGCCTTATTACATTGAACAAAACAAACATTTTTATTAGGTGTTCTGCACCATTGTTTGGAGGTTGAAAGCAAGTTAAGGTGTTGATTGGAGTTTGGAAGGCCCGTATGACAGTTCAATTTTGGAGGACTTATATTTGGTTCCAACACTTGTCCTTTTGAAGGTTTAAAAAAATCCATAAAGGGTATCTAGAATGCCAACTAGTTGGGGAGGTCCTTTGGAAGTTTTTATAATTATTGCACATTTTGTCTTGGACGGGCTAGTAGCCTTAATTGCTACATTCTCAAATAGTGCCATGAAACCCATGTTGAACATGTTGTTTGGTCTTGATTCTTGGGTCTTGCTGACATATTGAATCCCTTATTATGTTGTTCAACTTTTTTTGTAAGGATCCACCATTTTTGGAGCATTGAGTCAAGTTTGATGTTGCATGGATTAATGCTAAGTGCTGCATTATTTGGACAGAACTATGGAACTCATGTTCAAGTTGTTGTATGGCCTTGTTTTTCTGGTTTTGCTGATATATGGAACCCCCTTTACATGCTGAGAGTATTAATTTGTGAAGATCCACCATTTCTTGGGTGTTGAATCAAGTTGCTAGGTGTCAAGTTTATGTATTAATGCTGATCCATTTATTTGGGTGTTGTGTCAAGGTGTAGAGGTTTAGGTGTAAGACCTATCCTATTGGGTTGATATCAGCATTGTGCTTAGGATTACTTAACCTCTGCATCATTCTTAAGGACTCAAGGTTTATAGAAACACCAATGAGTCTCAAGCCTTTACAACTATGCTGATATCAACTTGAAACTAGTCCTAACATTCTAAAACATTATAACCTCCATCATGAGCCACTTAGGAAGGTAGTGCTATGAAGGATCACTGCAATGTCTTGTGAAATGGCTTGTATTGTTTTGTAGAAACTATTTTTAAAGGTGATGGATATGTTAAGAAATATGAGAAGTTTCCTATACCTATGCATGTTCTTCATATTTTTTTGAAGTGAAGCCCAACTCCCAAAGTCTACTAATCAGTGGGTGCATGTGATCTCCATGCATTCTGCATTTTCAGGATAAATAAGTCAAATGCACAGTCAAGTTTAGTTTAAAACCAAAAAAAATATTTTGGAGTTTACATACCAAAGGTTCTTCATTTGAACTCCTTGCACATGTATCTGATGATATCCCTATTTGGTCTTGATCTATTATAGTTTTTACTTCCTTAGCTCCCTTAGATTTTCTTCCACTTCCATTTGTAGGCATGTTTACTCTTTTTGCAAGCGATCATGGGCAATTAAAAGCAACATTAGGTACATAATAATAATAACAATGAATTATTTAATTAATGCAAGGGTGTTAAAAGAGCACACCTTTGGAGTGTGACAGAAGTAAAGGAACAAACCTCAGTCACATGGAAGGTAAAGAGGCGCTTAAAAGAGGGTACTCATGAGGCGGCAACATATATATTTATAAGGTTGTGGAAAAGTATATAAAGGTCCCACGTGGCTAACTTCCCTTGATTTTCTCAACTATTTTTATTTTAATTCCTATTGGATTACTTTTATTTTTTCATCTCTTTCTTAGAAATAATAATAATATTTGGCACGAGTAGATTTGTACTGTGTATTATCTTTAGTGCTAAGAATGAGATCGCTGTTAGAGGAATGAAGATAACTTGGAGAAAAAGAGGCATCATTTCTAAGTTCTCTTACTTGTTTTAGAATATACTAACTATATTTCACATTGACCAACTCTAGAAAGAAACTGATTTGAAAAGAATTATTTTCTACGACACTGCATCAATAATTTAAGAAAGGACACATGAGAGTGTCTTGTTTTCAAATTTGAACCCAAAACACATAAGACAATAAAATTTGTAAGAAGGAATAGAACCAAATAAATGCAATATCCTTGTTTGTTCTTTTCAGGGCATCTAAAGGACTGATGTCCTACTTGGTTACAAGTAAAGCACTTACCAGTGAACAAACTAGGCCCTCTTCCACTAGACCTTCCTCTACCATTGGATCTTCTGCCCCTAAATGTCCCTCTATTAGCAAACTCACTTTCAGCATTTGAACCATTAGATTCCTCCTAATTTTTATTAAAAGATAAAAGCATGTTAGTCATAATATCATTATTGGTAACAATGTTCCAAATGCAAAAAAATATTTGTTTGAGCTTCTAGTAATGATCAAGCAACTTACTAAACATGGCTTGATGAGTCTTGGAAACTTCTCCCATTGTATCCTTGCTTTCGCCAATTTGAAGTTTCTGGTTACATGCACACAATCATGAATTTACATCATAAAGCATTCACATTCTAACAATTTTCATGTTATTTCATTACATTTTGATCTAATCAAAAAATTCTAAACTTTCACTTATTCGAATGACTAATCTGAAATGGGTCCTATTAAAGAATCTAATATAAATTCAAATAATGTATCTAGATTCTAAACAAATCAAAACATAAAATCTATGATTTAAAATTATCTCATCACTTACACATCATAACAATATGGTCCACCTTTTCATGTGGATATTCTTGGGGGAGAGGTAGCAACATTGTATTTGGATCCAATTGATCACCCTTTCTCTCTCTCCCTCTCTCCCTATTCAATCTAATGAGCCAACTAGATCTACTCTCCATTTTAATGTCTCAAGTATTGCCTCCTAGTCTGACTAACAAACTTTCCAAAGAATCTTATTATGTGGTTTTCCACCATATTTTATCAAGTGGAAATTTGATGTGACAACAAGGTTTGAATAATGAAGAATCTTTCTCTCTGTTTTTGAATACTTGAATAACCACAAGTAAGGGTTCTTCATAGAATATCGTCTAAACCACGTGCTAGTTACAACCACCACACTGACCTGGTACTCTAAACTTTCACCATCTATAATTGAGTGATCCAATTTTTCTTTGGCTTGGACACAATGACACAAATAATAATATGTTCCTTCTTCATTGTCTTCAGGTGCAATAACAAAAAAAACATGGCCTACAGTGACAAATGTACAAAATGCGGTCATCAATTCAGAAAATACTTAGGTAAAAGTTATAAAGTTACATATTGAAATTACAAAGATATATAAATATATATTACTAGGTTGCACTAGATCAGACAAGTGGTCAAAGTCAATAGACAAATCCATCTATACCATTTTCAATGCTTGTGGGGGATGATAGGTGTCAGTTGGGTCCAAAACTCATATATCCCATTTGTCCACCCATTCAGTCGACTCACAATCATCCCAATTTTCCTCTGCACATGATGGACAATAGCATGCCATTTTTTGTGTGTGGATACTCCATGAACCTACATCAGAGCTTCTAAAAGAATGCAACTCACTAGATCCTGTTAGTGTGCAACAATTCGGATACGGTGCAATGTTAGTATTATTTATCAACCAAAAAAATCTACGAACCGTAGACTCACCTTCCTTACTTGGATCCATTGTAGCGTTACACCACTGGACGATGGAATTTGCATCTATAAATATTTCTCCATCCTTGTATTTTAATTCTTCATGAGCTAAGGCTCTTTTGATGCATGCACCTACACCATCGTGCTCTCCCTTTCCATGACCAACCTCTATGAAATTTCACATATATTGAATTCTACACAACCGGTGCATCATGCTTAACCAATAGAACATCTGTGCATTCTTGAATTGAGATGCACAATTTTTTGACCAAATAATGTGCTGATGATATGTGATGCCCCTATTAGCCAAATCTTCATAAAATAGTTAAAAACAACCCTGTACAAAATCCATAGAATGTGATCAATCATCATTGATGTAAAAATGGTACTCCCTCAAAATCTTCTTGTCATCCTCTGTACTTGTAGGTGAATGCATGAATTTTATGTGAAAAAATATGAAAACCTATTGAGAAGTATAATACTTTGCTTGCACCTCATTTTGCGGTTGTAGTGTGTAGTTCTCTACAAAGTCTACAACTAAAACAATGGTATCCAATGGAAACATATCCTTGCACAACTTGAATTGCAAATCTAGCCATCGAGCTCTATGTGTATGCCTTGCATACTCATAAATAATCTTTTCACAAAAAATCTCCATGAACTCATACACTAGAATCTTTTCAATGACTAAATCACATCTTTTTCCCCATTTCCAATCTTTTAGAGCATATGTCATAGTCTTAAATTTTCCATAATCTACTATTTCATTTCCAATTGCATGTGTACTATCCATATGTTGATAAGTTGATAAAAGTTACAAAGAATCACAAAATAAGCATGTACCATCCAAGCATGATGTCTTGTAAAATTGTTGGTCATCCCCTATTTCACATAAAATGTTGGATATGAATTCCCTTGAAGATCTTGGTGGCTCATTCATGTCACAATCCTACAAAACAAACTTAGAATGAAAAAACACACATATATGCCTAAAAACATCAAAATGGTTAGAAAATTAAATATATATCCTACAAAAACAAGTTGTGCATGTGTGATTTATCTTGACATAAAAAGGTTTACCTATCTCAAAAAATCTTTGACTTATTCGATTTTGAGGATACATACCAATAAATTTTGCAAAAAATTGTGTCTGAGTTGAGTCCAAAAAATGTTTCGCATGTGGGTCACAATTTTGGCTACCAGTCCTCCTTCTTACAACATCTCTTTGATTAGGGGAAACATATGTGTTATTTTTTCAAAAAATCTTCAATCAATGATTTAAAAGCTTCACTAATTTCTTTATCCTTTTGCGGTAGTCTACTACTAAATGTCCGTAACTCATTTTTTGTTGGATCTTCCAATCTCTCATGCCTTAGCATGGCTCTCCTTAGAGTACCTCTACCAATTTTTAATGTTTTTCTTGTCTTTCTCATGAGTCTATCTTTCTTCATTTGGCTACTTACTATTGTCGATGTAAGTACTCGTCTTGTGATATTACTATCTTTGGTGCATGATTTAGAACTCACTTTGTCAAAAACACTCATTAGATTCTTTACAATGCTTTTATCATTTGAATCATCCATAGTTCTTAGCCCAAGAATCTTCATGATAGGCCTAAATTTCAAATTCCTCATCATTTCAACAAATAATTGGCATTGACCTGTAATATTTAATTCTTCAAAAAATAATCTCCACATACGATTAACTTTTCTTTGACAAGTACGCTTGCTAATCTTGTCAGGCATTGATTTCAAAATGTTAGTATCAATATCAATCAAATATTTTGGTCTTCTAAAATGAATTTTAGAAGGTGTTATAATCTCTTCTATTCCCTCAACATTTTGAACATCAACATAAGGTTGAGTATATTGCGTACCTTGAACCAAAGATGATGTACCTTGACAATAAGATGCAAGAGATGGAATATCACCTACTTGATGTGTTGATGCTATGTCTTCAACATGACATGATGGAGTGTGTACATCATCAGATCTACAAATTAGTGTCTCTTCAACATGAGAGGATGATATGACTCCAACATTGGAAGATGGTGTAGCTTTACAATTTAATTGTCTTCTTGAGCATAATAGTCTCATTCATTCTTTTTGTCTTTCCAATTCTTCTTCTTTGCTTCTTTGTATCGATGGTTCTTGATCCTCTTCGAAAGTCAATTCTTCATTATTGCTTTGCAATTTTCTTTGTTCATGTAGTAGTTTCATTTTATCTCTTTTAATTGCCAAATCTCTCTCCCTATCTTCATTTGTTTGAGTTTTTGGTTTCTTCCTTGGCATGATGATGATTTCTACATGTCAAATTATTCAAACATCTGAATTACTTACAATGTGTAAATTACAAATTATTCAAATACATATAAAAATTATAATTATTTGAATGAATACACAATATATATCAAATGATTTGTCAAATTTCTAACCATTTTTAAATAACATTTCATTCAAACATACAAATTTTAATGAATTCACTATATATTAAACAACATGTCAAATTATATTCAAATTTGTATCTATATATCAACAAACAATATTTAAAATGGATTGCACTAACTTTTTCTATACAAGGAATATTCAAAAAGTCTCTAAATTGCATATCCAATGATTGGATTTTGTGTTTGCTAGCTTCAAAAAGTCTTGAAATAGTGTTTTCTATGTTGAAACCCTTTGATTTCTGTCGAAATAATAGAAAGCACAATAGACCAAAAGTACAAATGATGAAATGGGCCCCAAAGTTGCTTTTTGACCATTTTTGGGTGATTTCACATAGTGCGTATGCACTATAGCACGTATGCACTATGTCAAAACATATCACTCTCTATCCTCCCTGCTCTCTCCCCTCTCCCATCCCCTACTCTCTCTCTCTCTCTCTCTCTCTCACTCTCCCTCTCCCATCACCTACTCTCTCCCATCTGCTACTCTCTCTCTCTCACTCTCCCTCTCCCATTGCCTACTCTCTCTCACTCTCCCTTTCCTACTCCCTCTCCCATCACCTAATCTCTCCCCTCTCCCATCCTCTACTCTCTCTTTCTCCCCTCTCCCATCCCCTACTCTCTCTCTCGCTCTCCCTCTCCCATCCCCTGCTCTCTCTCTCTCTCTCTCTCTCTCTCTCTCTCCCTCTCTCACCCTCTCTCCTCTCCCATCCCCTACTCTTTAGATCTCTCACACACACTCCCATCCTCCCTCTCCCACTACCTACTATCTCTCTCTCTCCCCTATCCCCCTACTCTCTCACACTCTGTCCCATCCCCTAGTCTCACACACTCTCTCTCATCCCTTTCTTTCTTTTCCACCTCCTACTCTCTCTCACACTCTCTCCTATCCTCTACTCTCTCTTACACACACTCCCACCCCCCCTCTCTCTCCCTCTCCCACCACCTAGTCTCTCTCTCCCATTTTCTATTCTCTCTCTCTCTCTCCCATCCTCTACTCTCTAGATCTCTCACACACACTCCCATCCCCCCTCTCCCTCCCCCTCTCCCACTCCCTCTCCCACTTCCTACTATCTCTCTCTCTCTCTCTCTCAAGTTCTCTCTCTCCCTCTCTACTCTCTCTATCTCCCATCCCCTACTCTTACTCTCTCTCTCCCATCCCCAACTCTCTCTCACACTCTCTCCCATCCCTTACTTTCTCTCACACTCTCTCCCATCCTATACTCTCTCTCTACCACCCCCTACTCTCTCTCACACTCTTACACTCTCTCCCATCCCTACTCTCTAGATCTATCACACACACTCCCATCCTCCTCTCTCTATCTCCCTCTCCCTACTCTCTCTCACACTCTCTCCCATCCCCTACTCTCACTCTCTCTCTCCCATCCTGTTCTCTCTCTCTCTACCACCTCCTACTCTATCTCACACTCTCTCCCATCCCATACTCTCTCTTACACACACTCCCATCCCCCTCTCTCTCCCTCTCCCACTCTATCTCCCACCACCTAGTCTCTCTCTCCCATCCACTACTCTCTCTCTCTCTCTCAGGATACTCTCTCTCCCCCCTCTCCCATCCCCTAAAATCTCTCTTTTATAGATATACACTCCCATCCCCCCTCTCTCTCTTCTCTCCCATCCCCTACTCTCTAGATCTCTCACACACACTCCCATACCCCCTCTCTCTCCCCCTCTCCCACTCCCTCTCCCATCGCATACTATCTCTCTCTCAAGTTCTCTCTCTCCCTCTCTACTCTCTTTCTCTCTCTCCCATCCCCTACTCTTACTCTCTTTCTCTCTCCCATCCCCAACTCTCTCTCACACTCTCTCCCATCCCATACTCTCTCTCACACTCTCTCCCATCCTTTCACTCTGTCTCTCCCATCCCATACTCTCTCTCTGCCACCCCATACTCTCTCTCTCACTCTCTCCCATCCTTTCACTCTGTCTCTCCCATACCGTACTCTCTCTCTCTCTCTTTGCCACCTCCTACTCTCTCACTCTCTCCCATCCTTTAAATCTATCTCTCCCATCTCATACTCTCTCTCTCTCTCTACCACCCCATACTCTCTCTCACACTCTCACACTCTCTCCCATCCCCTACTCTCTCTCTTTCATAGACACACACACACACACTCCCATCCCCCCTCTATCTCTTCTCTCCCATCCCCTACTCTCTAGATCTGTCACACACTCCCATCCCCCTCTCCCTATCTCCCTCTCCCTAATCTCTCTCACACTCTCTCCCATCTCCTACTCTCTCTCATAGTCTCTCCCATCCTTTACTCTCACTCTCTCCCTCTCCCACCACCTACTCTCCATCATCCATCCACTACTCTCTCTCTCCCCTCTCCACTCTCTTCTCTCCCATCCCCTACTCTCTAGATCTATCACACACACTCCCATCCCCCCTATCTCCCTCCCTCTCCCTCTCCCTCTCCCTCTCCCACTCCTATGACCTACTAGCTCAATCTCTCAAGTTCTCTCTCTCTCTCCCTCTCTACTCTCTCTCTCCCATCCCTTACTCTCACTCTCTCTCCATCCCCTACTCTCTCTCACACTCTCCCATCCCCTACTCTCACTCACTCTCTCCCATCCCATACGATCTCTCTCTACCACCACCTACTCTCTCTCACACTCTCACACTCTCTCCCATCCCCTACTCTATCTCTCTTACACACATTCCCATTCCCCCTCTCTCTCTCCCTCTCCCACCACCTACTCTCTCTCCTCCATCCCCTACTCTCTCTTCCCCCTCTCCCATCCCCTACTCTCTCTCTTTCACAGACACACACACTCCCATCCCCCCTCTCTCTCTCTCCTCTCCCATCCCCTACTCTCTAGATTTATCACACACACTCCCATCACCCCTCTCTCTCCCCCTCTCCCACTCCTTCTTGCATCGCCTTCTATCTCTCTCTCTCTCAAGTACTCTCTCTCCCTCTCTACTTTATCTCTTCCATCCCCTACTTTCACTCTCTCTCTCACACTCTCTCCCATCCCCTACTCTCTCTCCCCCCCATCCCATATGAGCTCTCCCTGCCGACCCCTACTCTCTCTCAAACTCTCACACTCTCTCCCATCCCCTACTCTATCTCTCTTACACACATTCCCATTCCCCCTCTCACTCTCGCACTACCTCTCCCACTACCTACTCTCTCCCATACCCTACTCTATCTCTCTTACACGCTCCCATTCCCCCCCCTCTCTCTCCCTCCCACTCCCTCTCCCACCACCTTCTCTCTCTCTCTCTCTCTCTCTCCTTCCCTCCCTCTCTTCTCTCTCTCTCTCATCCCATACTCTCACTCTCTCTACCACCCCTACTCTCTCTCACACTCTCTCCCATCCCCTACTCTCTCTCTTACACACATTCCCATCCCCCCTCTCTCTCCCTCTCCCATTGCCTACTCTCTTTCTCTCCCATCCCCTACTCTCTTTCTCTATCTCTCTCTCCCCTCTCCCATTCTGTACTCTCTCTCTTTCACACACACACCCATCTCCCCTCTCTCCTCTCCCATCCCCTACTTTGTCTCTCACTCGTTCTCCCTCTCCCACTCCCTCTCCCACTACCTACTCTCTCTCTCTCTCTCTCTCTCTCTCTCTCTCCATCTCTTCTCTCTATCTGCTACCCCCTAATCTCTCTCACATTTTCACACTCTTTTCTATCCCCTACTCTCTCTCTCTCTCTCTCTCACACAAACACAAACACACACATTTCCATCCCCCCTCTCTCTCCCTCTCTCACTCCCTTTCCCATTGCCTACTCTCTCTCTCCCATCCCTTACTCTCTCTTGAGCTACTCTGTCTCCCCCCTCTCCCATTCCCTACTCTCTCTTTCACACACATGCACTCCCATCTTCCTCTCTCCTTCTCTCCCTCTCCCACTCTGTCTCCCACCACCTACTCTCTCTCTCCCCCATCCCCCACTCTCAATCTCTCTCTCCCCACCGCCTACTCTCTCTCTCCCCCATTCCCCACTCTCAATCTCTCTCTCTCTCTCTCCATCCCCTACTCTCAATCTCTCTCTCCCACCTTGTACAATCTCTCTGCCACCCCTACTCTCTCTCACACTTCCTCTCTCTCCCCATCCTGTACTCTCTCTTTGCCACCCCTACTCTCTCTCTCACTTCCTCTCTCTCCCATCCTATACTCTCTTTGCAACCTCTACTCTCTCTCACACTTCCTCTCTCTCCCATCATCATACTCTCTCTGCCACCCCTACTCTTTCTCACTTCCTCTCTCCCATCCTATACTCTCTCTGCCACCCCTACTCTCTCACTTCTGTATGCGTGAATATGTGGCCTATGCTAACACACACACACTTCAACATGGTCATTGTATGCAAATTCATTCCAAAATGAACATTGGATTGTTCATCTGAAAATCAGCTTGCAACGCAACCTGTTACCTTCTATCTAAAGGGAATTGCTTGTCAGATATCCTCAGATCTGAGGTGTTTAAGCAACCGGACCCTGTAAGAATGAAGGATTTGAAATAAAATTAATCTATATGAATGTGCAAGTAATCTAGATGAAGTACAAGAAATTAATCTAAGAAATGAAAGACATTAAACTAAAAATGTATGCATTATTAAGCTAGATGAATTTAAACTAAGAATGCAAGATGTATGTAAAAATATGAGCAAATGTGAGTATGAATTCCAGCAGCAATTTGATGCAAATTCTCCAAATTCATCCTCTCAAAATGAAGAGATGAGGGTCTCTTAAATAGACTTTCCTGGAATCCATCAACGGTTGAGATCGATTTCAATCAACGGTCAGGATTAAAGGCGAAGTTCAGTCATAAAGGGAGATTCCCAAATTAAAGGGAGTTAACAAATTTAATTTGAGTAAAATAAGGAGTTAACTGATTCAATTTGAGTAGAAAAAAGAGTTAACTAATTTAACTCATTTTTGATCAATAGTGAACTGGAAATTTCCCTTTTTTGAATTGAAGAGAGATTTTGGTGAAATATTTAATTTAATAAAATGAGATATGCTCTCATAATTACCTTTTCTATTTAATTAAATAATCTATTAATTAATTAGAAATACTTTTCTTATTTAATTAAATAACTTCATTTAATTAATTAGGAATGGCTTCCCATTTAATTAAATAACTTTGTTTAATTAATTAGAAGTAAGTACTCCATTTAATTAAATAATTTTGTTTAATTAATTAGAAATGCCTTTCCCATTTAATTAAATAATTACATTTAATTAATCAAGATAGGCATATTTATTAAATTAAATAAATTCAATTCCATAGTACATTAGCCTTAGGATATAATTTAATTTAATTAAAGTATAAATACTTAATAATTAAATTATAATTAAATCAAGTAGGTTTAATGCGACTAATATGATTACGTACTATAGGAATTAAATAAGAAATATGATGAATGCATATTAGGGTTTTTTGCATCTGACAATTAAGTCAAGTAGTGAATAGAAAAATAAGAATTGCCTATTAGAATAAGACTTAGAAATTATCAGAAATAGACTAGAATTGGTATAATGGTAATGAGCCAATTTTGGGGTATTACAACTTCCTCTCTCTCCCATCACCTACTCTCTCCCCTCTCCCATCCCCTACTTTCTCTCTATCTCTCTCACACAGACATAGCCATTCCCCCCTGCTCTCTCTTGCTCTTGCTTTGCATCTTCTATGCATTATTTAGGTCTCAATAGTGCATGTGCACTATAGTGCACACATGCTATTAAGATCAGAATTCAAATGCTTTTAATAGCCCGTGCACGCTATAGCACTGCACGCAATAGGGTGTATGCGCTACTCAAAGCTTTGCATTAAAACCAAGCCTAAGGCTTGGTTTTGCCTTGGATATCCAACCTAAAGGTTTGGAGTTTATAAACAAGTCTGAGACGTGTTTTCCAACAAACATACAAAAAATGATTATTTTTTCTTGTGTGCTCTCCTTCAAGATTCCTTGTGGTTGGGCATCAATAAGATCGGGTTACATGACATTGTAGGTCTCTGTGTTAGCTATATAACCATATAATTTATTTTTAATTTGAACTATTTCAAGCCTTTCATCTATAATTTCTTTTGAATGTATGTTCATTTTTTTGTCAAAAACCACCATGTACTAATTGGGCTATAGATTTTAGCTCGTTCATCGAATTTTGCAACAACTTAGTTTTTTAGAAACTAGACTCCATTCTACACTCTTTGAAAAAAAAGTTTTGATTTTAGATTAGTTTTCAATTATTTCTAGGGTGAACACATAGATATTTCATGTTTTTGGGATGTGTCTAGTTAAAAAAATCATTAAAAAAAAAATACACATTATAAAATTACCCGAAAAATCTGAGATAAACTACATAGTGTTAAGTAACTTTTGACTAGAGTGATTAAAGAATTTTAAAAAAAAGTTAAAATTTTAGGGGGGCCACACTTTGTAGTGTGTTATGTTTTTTTGGAATAAATAGTACCACTTTTTGTGGCCCCCTTTTTTGAGGACCTAAAACTAAACCATTTTGAAAAAAAATTAGTAGTTTAGAAATTAGATTCAAATGACTATGACTTTTTTTAGGTCATATCTTAAAATTTTGAGGGTAACTATCTTCAAATTCTTGTTGAAGTTCATAAATTGCTGATTTCAAAAAAAGGTGTCCACTTATAACCCCCCTTTTGACACCACAACTTGGTGCACTTACTCTATGTGTGTGTGTGTGTGTGTGTGTGTTATATGTATGTATGTATGTATGTATATACATGTATGCATATATATATACATGTGTGTGTGTGTGTGTGTATATATATATATATATATATATATTTATATATATATTTATATGTATACATATATATACATATACATATATACATACATGTATATATGTATACATATATATATGGATATATGTATATATATATATGTATACATATATACATGTATGTATAAATGTATATGTATATATATACATACATACATGTATATATATGTACATGTATGTATGTATATATATACGTGTGTGTGTGTGTGTGTGTGTGTGTGTGGGTGTGTGTGTGTGTGTGTATGTGCGCGCGCGCGCATGCGCCAAAAAAACTTATAATTTAAATATATAATAAGCATTCTTCCTCAAATCAGGGTATAAACACCAATAAACAAACAAGAAATAATTAATTAAACTTAGAGCAACTAGCCTTTCTCTCAAGAAAAATATTGTGAGATATGTGAACCTAGAAATTAGAAATTCTTGAGTGCAATTAAAAATTGGTTGAACTACATCGTTGTCACTATGAAATATGCAATTAATATACCACTATATTATGAGGTAATCACCCATAGTAAATATTTATTCTAATATATTATT